>MU782787.1:0-22162 GCA_026770625.1 Nicotiana glauca | reverse complement strand
TATATATATATATATATATATATATATATATATATATATATAATAGCAATAATAATAATTTAGTTCTATAATTAGCGTATTTTAAAATTTTTATAAATTTAAGGAGTGTTACAATCAAGAAGCCTCTTATGCGCCTTTTCTTTCTGCATTTCATCCTTTGCCATTAAAAATTTCGTTAGTCGCAATTGAATTGTGTGTTCAACAGCATTTGCAGCTTCTTTTATCTGTGCTTCCAAATCTGTCATTTTCCCAGAATTGTTGTTTTTCTCAAAGTTCTTGAGTAATACTTCCAAGAAGCTAACTTTTTCACGAAGAGCAAGAAATTCTTCTTTGTGATCACACACTAGAGATTGCATTGGCGAATTGGATGCCAAGACCGACTCCATCGTTCTCATAAGAGAAGCAACACTAGCACAAGCCATATCTATTGTACTCCAATTATGACCTGAAACCTGCAAGTTGCAAGTCGTCAATGTTGGTATTGTACTGTTTGATGTTCAAATTAAATTGTAACATCCCGAACTCCTCGAGCTTATCTTAGATGAAATTTGAAGCTTGTCATGTCAAAATGATGTGGAAATGTTGTACTAACGTGTAAAAAAATAAATGAATGAAGGCTTGGAAACAAAGAAAGTTGGAAAATAAACTAAATGACAACAGCATATGCATGAATGAGCCATGACTCAACTTCAGGATGGTTTAACTCTTAATTTCGAAAGAATTTGATTATAACTTCCAAGAGGAAGTTGTAGGCCTTAAATTCTACTTTCTAACGGTTAAAACAGCTCGTCAATTGGTCATCCCTACACAAAGTTATGGCCAATTTACTAAACGTGCAATGTCTAGAGGACCTGTTCAAGATTTGAGGTAAAGATTGAAACTTAATCATACTAACATATGAAATCTGATGTATTGTATTTATCCATTGCATTGTATTTTTATAAGGGAGCTAACAATTTATATACAAATGACTTGACTGAGCATCCTTTGTGATTAGTAGCAACCATACATTAAAAGTATATATGAGCAACCAGCCCAGTGCACAAAGCATACCGCATTCACGCTGGGTCCGTAAAAGGGCCGCACTCCAAGGGGCACCCACGACTTACAAATCTTATATCCGCCACTATGTGAGACAACATCTTAAACTATACTAGAATGTAACATACTACAAACAGCAACATACCCAGTATAATCGCACATAATGGGGTCTGAGAAAGGTAGTATGTGCGCACGGAGACTTAATCCCTATCTTGTGGAGATAAAGAGTTTGTTTTCAATAGATCATCAGCTCAAGAAAATATAAGCACCACATTAATAAAAAGAAAAACAAGAAAGGACAACAACGAGAAGCCATATAAAAGCAACATAAATAACAACAAGATAGTAAGACGACCAAACGACAAGTAGTCATAGAAACCTAATACCAACAAAATATTATACCAGAGGCTCGTCAAATCATCATTCCCAACATATTCCAAATGCTAATTATTGCTAAATGTAGACTTGTACTGTATATAGTGCTAAAACTTTGATTAGCAACAAGTGTTATTTAGCTCTAAAGTAATCAAATGACGAGTAAGGACAACTAACCTTTAAATGCAGATTGGCAATGCAGGAGGATTTTGAAGTAGCAACCACCTACAAAAGCACTGCAACAAATATATCGAAAAAGTGTATAAAATAATATATGGAATCTAGTTAGTCTTCTTAAAAAATTTGATGAGAAATTCGATGAGAGTTGACCCGGGAAAGTCAGAGTGTTTATTTGTTTTATTTGCAAACGGAGTATTGTATTATTATCCCAAAACAATACATTCTTTGTTTCAATTTAGACGAAGTGCTTTGACCAGTATGGTAAAGGAGCGCCTTAGCGTAACTGGAAAAATTATTGTCATGTGACCAAGAGGTCACGGGTTTAAGCCGTGTAAATAGCCTCTTGCAGAAATACAGGGTAAGACTGCGTACTATAGACCCTTGTGGTCCGGCCCTTCCTCGAATCCCGCGCATAGCGGGAGCTTAGTGCATTGGGCTTCCCTCACTTGACTCGGTACGGATTTTAAGGACTTTTGAAACTTGTGGTCTTAAAAGTTTAAGAGGTAAAAGATTTGTGGAGTAATGATATTTGTGTGAATATAAAATCTTCTCATAAAGGATAAAATGGGTAAACTAAAGAGTTTAAAGTTGTATTATTTCCAATTATGGAAATATATCATTCATTTTGGAACAGACTAATAAGAAAACTGTCTCATCTAAATTAAACAGAGGAAGTATTAGTTTTGATTGTTTATTTAAAATTAAACGTATTGTATTATAAACGGAAAAGGCATAAAAATGCCACTCAACTTTCAGAAATGGTCTATCCATGTCATCCGTTAAAAAAATGCTCATTTCATGCCATTGCCGTTACACATTTGGCCCATCCATGTCATTATTGGTTATCGGCAGTGGCATGGATTGACCAAATAAAAATTGAGTCGTTAGTCAATAATGACATGGATGTGCCAAATGTGTAACGACAATGACATGAAATGAACATTTTTTTAACGGATGGCATGGATAGACCATTTCTGAAAGTTGAGTGGCATTTTTATGCCTTTTCCGTATTATAAAATTCATTGTTCGAGAACAATAAAAAGCCTTATTTTACGAAATAACCATTATCTTTTCAATTATGCCCATACTTATTCTCTATAACTCTATTTTATATTTTACTCCGCCCAATTACCTTATTTTTGCATTCGCCAAGTCCAAATCATTGGTTCGTTCTCCTGTTCCTTTTTTCTGTATCCTTTATCTCGATCCATATTATTTGGATACTTATGCTGATTTTAGTTTACTATTTAATTTGCTCAAGTTGTTTCCCTTGTTTGTTACTTACTGTATATATCATATTATTACTTTAAATAAGATATTTATTTTGGTTGTTACTTAAATTTTATTGTATCGTATCGTTAAATTCGTTATTATGTAGCAATGAAAAGTGTAACTTCATGTAACGATCGATTTGGTGTGATCAGTGACGGACACAGAATTTTATACAAGCGGGTTAAAAACAAACAACAACGAGATATATTAGTATAATCGGTGTAGGGTATGATAAGCATATAAGGTTTGAACACTTTTTTTTTCTAAAAAAAAAAAATCTCAAAACGAAGTCATTTTAAAGTTGCGCTCTATAGTTTTTAACAAATTATTTTAAAAAGATACAAAAAGTTATATGTTTCTATTTTTAGCAATTTATCTATTTAATTTAATAGTTTTTACTTTAAGATATTCAGTTAAAATTCATATAAATCTAGAATTTTCTTGTTATTATGTTAGAAGTTGATATTTCTAAATAAAAGAGAATAAAAGATTTATAAATACTAAAATAATTCCAATAATTAGAGAAAACGAGTTATAACCCGATACAAAAATTTAATATAAAACAAATAGACATTTCAACATAGTCTAAAATTAAGTTAAACTAATAAATAGATAATTTGAATAATATAATTAAAGTTTGAATCAAAATCATTTTGTGGATAGGTTTAATTTTTTAAGGCAAATTAAACTATAGAATAATTAATATTTATCTCAGGTAAAGGAAATAAAGTAAAATAGTAAAATGCCAAAAAGAGGACATGAGACTAATAAATTCAGATGGGACAAATTGTTTTTGCTTTATGGTACGTAAAACTCCTTCGGCCAAAAACCTATATTGGACCAAGCACCGAATGGGCTCGATCTCAGTACCATTCATACATTTTGATCCCACTGGACCAACTCGACAGACAGCACAATTGTGCCAAGTGGGTTCAACTTATTATTTGTATAAGAATGTTTTAAATACAATTTATGTATATACACAGTACATAAATTTACTGGGTTGTTGTTGTTGTTGTATATACACAGTACAATTTTTCAACGAAGCGGATTCAATTGAACTCGCTTGACCCTGATCAGTGGGTACGCCCCTGGGTGTGATTCATCGTTATCTTATATTTTTCTCTCATCTCAAACTTCATTATTATTAAAATAATTTTATTTTATCATTTACCCTACCTTTTTATATAATAAATTTATCCTGTATCATAATTGTTCTTTATAATATTGTAATTTTATTCTTCATATTGTTGGTGTGTGATATCATGAAACAATAGGAAACGATGCAATTTATCCAAACATTGTATTCATCAAACGACCATTATATAATATACAATACGATACATTATGAAACGATATGTAACAACCATCCAAACAAGATTTGAAACTACATGCATCCATGACCACATTTTTGTTCTACAAAATAACATATTATAAAGAAGTGAATCAAAATATGGAGTCATATATTGCATAAAGACGTATATGAATATATGGAGCAAATTATAAAAAAGTACAAGTGTTCATGTTTTTCCTAAGTCGATACAGTCAAATCAGAAAAATAAAAATATTACTTAATAATGTCAAATAATATAATCTATTCAAATATTATATACATAAATATACAAACGATACAATATATTATAAAACGATAGATAACAATCATCGAAACAGAGTGTTAAAGACAACTGCATCTGACTTTACATTAGATAATCTATAGCAATACATGCACTTAGATTTGATGGACTGCCTCCGTTGACTCACCGTTTATTTGACTCATTTTTTGAAAGTATATTTTAAAATATTGATATCTTTCTATATCTAAAAATAAATTAACTTTAAATTCTTTAACTTTATTAACATGATTTTATGACACAAAAATTATCTAAAATATATTATAGATTATATATAAATTTCAAAAGTTTTCATGCAAAGTCATATATACCCTTCGCATTGGGTGCCGTTATCTTAAAAAATGTGTTTGAGATCCACATTTTCTGCCACATTTTACAGGGTAATATTATATTATAGCTAATGCGCAACATTAAAATATATAACACATCATGTTCGGATGGATAACTGGTAGCAGTGGCGTATGCAGAATTTTTATAAGTGGTATTATAATTTAAAGAAATGAACAAATGTGTAAATTAATATAATGATAAGCGGTGTCATTTTCTATATTTATCTCCAATACTTTTATTTTCTTATACATATCTACTAAAAAAATTTGGTGAAGCAGTGTTCCGTAACACCGCATAGGTCAAGGTGTATACGCCCCTGGCTGGTAGGTTTTTAAGTGTGCTGTGAATAGGAAAGGAAGGAAAATAAGAATTTCGAAAAGATTTCCTTTTAGGAGAGAACTTTGTCTTTCATTTGAAAAAGAGAGGAAACATATTGTGCTTAAATAGAAAATAATTTTTTTAATTCTTAAAGAGCTAAGAAGAAAGTATGCCTTGCATCGTCGTTGCCCAGCTCAGCGGTTCGATTTTGAATTTGGATCCCCAAATTATTTGCCCTTTTCCATTATTAATAATTTAAAATTCACGGTATTTTTCTAACGGTACAAACTTAAGAAGAATTTAGGTGATTGTGGAGAAGATATTGGATAAATCGTCTAAACCTAGGCGAAGAATTTTGGAGAAATTAATAGCGTAATAGATCAAGACGACAATCCTTGTCTTATTTAAGGTGATTGTGGAGAAGATATCGGAAAAAATAGAAATTCAAAAATCATACTCCCTTCGTTCCGGTTTATGTGAATATATTTCTTTTTCAGTTCATTCCAAAAAGAATGACCCTCTTCTAAGTTTGATAATAATTTAGCTTAAACTTATAATCCTACCCTTAATGAGAAGCGTTAATAATCATACGAATACGCTAGGCCCCTTTTTTACTTGTTTAGCACCACAAATTCCAAAAGTCTTCATTTATTTTTAAACTCCGTATCCAGTCAAACAGGTTCACATAAATTGGAACGGAGGATGTAGTATATAATATAGAGCACAAAGTGCCAAAAAAAATGAAAAGATATTGTGAGGTCATAAATTGCAATTTGGAATAAATCTCTACTATTTAATTGTTGCACTTTCTGACTTAATTACTAAGTTACGTCCACTCCTTATTTTTGGTTCTTTATACGAAAATAAATCATAACCTTTGGCTTTGTTATTTTAAATTCGGAAAAGGCCTAAAAATGACACTTATCTTTCAGGAATGGTCTATTCATGCCATCCGTTAAAAAAATGCTCATTTTATGCCACTGCCGTTAAAGAAATGTCTCATCCATGCCATTATTGACTAACAACAGTGGCATGGATGAACCAAATAAAAATTGAACCGTTAGTCAATAATGACATGGATGAGCCATTTCTTTAACGGCAGTGACATGAAAATAACAATTTTTTAACGGATGGTATGGATAAACCATTTCTGAAAGTTGAGTGATATTTTTAGACCTTTTTTGTTTAAAATTTAGTCCGAGACTCTGAGTATAATAAAAGGTGAGTAATTTTATAGAAAAGAAATGACCTAAAAAAATTCAAAGACTATAAATGGCACTTGGTAGTTTGACAAGTCACATTGACTCTATATTTTGGATCGCTCTATTAAAGCATTTACAATGAATATAATAGATTACTTGATTATAATATAAGGTCTTTCGTGTAAAATAATATTTTCTGCAAGAAGTTATTTCCACAGCTCCAACCTATGATCTTTTGGTCACATAGCAATAACTTTACCGGTTACGCCAATGACCCCTTCTAATATTATTAAGATCAGAAAAAACTTTTGCACTTGGAATACATTATACACACAACAGAGGCGGATCTATGTTATCAAGTGAGGGGTCGATGACGCCCAGAAAGTTCGGCAAAATTTTCATGAATACATGTATATGATGTTAAAAAATACTGGTATTTTAGTAGTGACACCCTGTATACAAATCAAATTTCGATTGAAAATAAAACTGCACACCTAATATTTAAATTCTGAATCTGTCTATGATACACAGGCAGAAAAAATGGCGGGATTATCAACTTTAATACTCAATGTTTAAAGCTGATATAAATTGACAAGATTATCAAAGTGTATTGAATTCATTGTCACTACATTGTGCTGCAGTTTGTTGTGTTATACTGCTTTTATTCTTTATTTTATATCCTTTATTGATCATTAAGGGCAAGTGCATCCCAAGCTTTTCAACTAGCCCATTGATGTCCACATGATACTTCAGTAGTCATTCTAGTCATGACCGTTCCTTATTTTTTAGCGTTTTTGAGTCATAAACCTGAAATTTCCCCCGATTTTAGAATTTTCGTGTGCGCCCACACCATCTGCATGGATCTGGACGACCGGACTTGACTCACCTAAAATTTTGCCTGCTTATCTGGCAGATTGGGCGGTTTTTTCTCTTAACGGTTATCGATTTTTAAATGTACTAATCCGCTAGCCATCCGATAAGATATCGGGCGGATTGGTATCGGGTTAGCTCTTATCGGGCGGTTTATCGGCCTAGCATACATATTTAGAAATCAAAATTACACCAGACATACATGTCTGTTAAAAATACAGAAAACAACATTTGGCTGATTTAAAAAGTAAAACACGGTGCCAACCGTCGACAAGATCATAGCCAACAATTGAATGCTAACCATATCTTAATATCTGCCAATAATAGAATGCTAACCATATCTTAATATCTGCAAATATCAAGCAAATAAAGGAGAACAAATTTCATAGAAACCAACACAAAACTGTTAGATTGTAATTCTACTAGTCTAGCATACTCCCAACGGCCAACATGCCTAACAAAGAGATTATGCACAGAGCATACAAAGTACCAAGTGATAAGAAGACAAGACTGAGTTAAGTTCTGTGACAAATAAGACAAGAATAACAATGAAAACTTATTCCAGAAACCTTGAAGAAGCTAGGGAGACAGATAGCTAAGACATGGAGCTTTGAACGGTAAATTGCGACAAAACAAAGAAGTCTACATTGTTCAAAAGGATGGATTTTTATTCTAGATTAATAAATATCCAAACTGGTATTCAGTGTCCCCACCATAACTGTCTGCTTATACACCAATCCTTGATATTCGAGAGCCAGTGGTTATATATCTGCAGCACATCAGGAAAGAACACACATAATTAGGCAAATGAAAACCTACTAAAACTAGTTCAGGGAAACAGGTATACTCAGCAAGCTAGGAAGGCAAAAAATCTTATTCATAAGTAAGAGTACCTGGATAAGAAGATAAGAAACCGCGACTAGGGAGAGGGAGAGACGAGACGGTGAGAGGGAGACCGATGGCTGGTGGAAGTCGACGACGACGAGGATTGTGGGCGGTGGCGGCTGGTTTAAGCGTTAGGGTTTGGTATTTTGTTTGTTTAGACTTTAGAGACAGAACACTTCAGTCTTCACTCTTCAGTGTCTCCATATTTTCTTATGACCCTAACGCTTCACAGCTTCAGTGTCTCAATAGTCAATATATTCTGCCTTTTGTTTTTTGTTAATAAATTTCAAGGGTTTTAATTTTTTATATTTAATATATATAAATAAAAATAAATTTAATATATATATTTATATTCTTAACGGGTTAACGGTTATCCGTTAAGAAAATTGAATAATTCGCCCCCAAACCGATAAGCCGTTAATAAAAAAAATTAATCCGTTCCCGTCCGTTAAGCCGTTACCAATAAGCCATTAAGCTTCGGTCCGGATCGGTTTTCGGTTTCGGATCGGTTTTGAACACCCCTAGTCTCGCCATGGCCGTTCCTCGTTTTTTGGCTTTTAGAGCCATAAAACAGGAATTTCGCCCGATTTCCGAATTTTCGTGTACTAGACCCGACTCGCCTAATAATTCTTCAAACTCAAATACGAGGTATTAAACATGTATACTGAATTCACATCACCTTGGAGCAATAGATTGCTGAACTGAGTAACATAATGATAAATTCCAACAATGGAATAAGATAACCAAAAGTCTTAACAATCTTCACCGGGATGAATTAAATCCCTGGATTTCAATCCTTCCACTCAAACACCATATTTATCGAGTAGCATCCGACGCTTGTTATTTCTATATTCAAGAAAAAACATAAAACCAGCAACAAGCTTAAAGCGTCAGGTGTTAAGAAGCTAAGTTACAACTTGATTATTGTTCAAGAAAATATTTCTTTTTACATCTACTTCTTCTTCTCCTTCGATGACTCAAGGTTCATATTAGGGAAAGGAGAGTGAGGGAGCAGCCCTCGGCCCGATCATCCAATTCACTCCAAGCCTCCAACAGACGAGCATGGTTCTGTGGTCAAAGCTCTTCTTCCTCTTCACCGTCCTCTTCCTCCTCCGCTTTTGCTGCTGAATGTGCTCCTGAATAGTTGAGAGAAGCTGAATAAAGTCACTGAAATAAAATTTCTAGGGCTCCTTTCTTTATACATCCATAACTATAATTTGCACATTACAAATCCTTATGCATGGAAAGCCCCAAATCATCAAAGGCAAATACTCATCTACAGCATCTAAACACCATTTTGACCTGTAATTTAGTTTGCATTTCATTTATCAAAGTAATTTACAACACAACAACAACAACATACCCAGTATTATTCCACACCGTGGGGTTTGAGGAGGGTAGTGTGTACGCAGACCTTACCCTTACCTTGTGAGGATAGAGAGGTTGTTTCTAATAGACCCTCGGCTCAGGAAAGCAAAAGCACCACATTTATCAAAGTAATTTATGGAATAAAAATAATTATTTGATCACTACAAAAGATGCATACAGTTTAAGTTTCAAAAGCAATTAATAGAAATTTCACTCTGGAATATACACCTAGATCCATTGTAGGAAAGAACATCACCTATAATTACTCAAAATAAGGAGATTCATGAATCATGACCATTTGAATTATTCTACTAATTTAATTATCATTGTTAGCACATCAATTTGGCTAATCGCAATAATTATTTGGTCATTACAAAAGAAAATACTTATAAACACTCAAAATGAAGCATTCTATCATCCAAATGTAACGCGTATTAATCAAGAATAAGAAAGCACTGGTTATACTCACCTGAACTGATAAGCACATCCACAGGTTTCTTTCCGAGGTTCTCTTCTTGTTCATGTTGAATTCGTGCAGCAGAAGCCTCGAGTTCGGGTGTACAGTCAGTTAACTCAATTTGTTGCAGTGAGTCAATATATGCAAAATCTATGGGAATATCTTCCAACTCAGAGCAATGTCTAATCACGAGGCGCTCAAGGACAGGAAAACTGTCATTTGGAGAGTTCCAGTAATTGAGATCGTTATACTCAATTAGCAAAAGCTTCAACCGAGTAAATCCATTTTCAGTTGGATGCCATTCTTCGCCACGACAAGCATACCTTTTGAGCTTCAGTATCTCAAGATTGCGAAGCTCGCCTATGATATTCAAGTCCTCCCACCTCAGACCAGTTCCATACAACTTCAACTTCTTGAGCATTGGTGGAAAAGATTTTATACTTGGAATGGTCACTGGTGAAATCTCATCTAACAACCCTCGAAACTCAAGTTCAAGACTCAACGTTTCAAGTTGATGTAGATGGACAAAGTTGTCAAAAAGTCTACATACTTGAAAACTTTCACACTCATCGTCATCTCCTCCATTGATTCTTAACTTTCTAACATTCCGAATCCCTGAAATAACCTCCTTTGTGCAACAACTCAGAGACAAGCCAGTAATAGTGTGTAGATTTGGGAAATCCAAGCATTTCTCTTCTTCAACAGATACAATTGGAGGATTTGGCAAATGAAATGAACTCAGTTCGAGATGCAATAAATGCATTAGTTCCCAGATTTGTTCTGGCAAAATTGTAGATGTCAAACGGTATCCACCAACAATGAATGTTTGCAGACTCCATAACCTGGAAATTTCTGGAGGTATGTGGAAAACCCCCTTGCGGCTACGCAACACTAGGTGCCTCAACCAAATGAGGCATAGTATATGTGGAGGGAAAGTATTAATCTTTACGCAACTCAAGTCCAGGATTCTGATTAAATTGAAATGAGTAAGTTCTGATTCAAGAGTAAATGTTGAAGAATCTCGACAAAAAGAGAAAATTGAACGAGTCCTTTTTAAGGAATTGTTGTCATCATCATCTGTCTTCTTCCTATTTCTTGGGATAAGAAGGGCCCTGTAAGAACCGCGGCGCAAAATATCATCAGTCCCTCCCATAAAGCGCCGCATTTTATGCCTACTAAGACGATGACATTCTGAAGAAGCATGATTTTGCTCATCATTGAATACAATGTCATTAATGACAAAAAATGTTTTTTTTTCAGCTTCTCTCAAGCACAACTCATATATCAAATCATGAACCTTACATGATCTTATTTTTATTTCATATCGACTTTTCCGGCTGACAAGAACTAGAAATCTGTCGATAAGCTCTTGTAAACACTTCTCAGCTTCTTCCTCCGAATTAAGAAACCCCTCAGCTGTCCATAACCTCACCAATCTCTTCACTGAAATCTCACTGTTTTCTGGAAAAATTCCAAAATACAGGAGACATGGTTTTAGGTCACTAGTCAAGTAATTGTAACTCAACCCAAGGACATGTTGACATTGTTTGTCACGATCATTTTTGACAAATGACCTAACATCTTTAGCAACATCTTTCCAAACTTCTATCGTCCTTTTACATTTGGATAAAAGCCCAGCAACCACGACAGTTGTAAGTGGTAACCCTTGACATTTCTCTACAATTTGCTTTCCAACAGTCTCGAACTCAGGTGGTAATGCATCATTTGGCAGTATAGTAGTTTTGAAAAGGTTCCAACTCTCATCCGGATTCATGAAATCCAACCGCAAAGAAAGATTTTTTGTACCAGCAAAACAAGCTACTTCAGTGTTACGGGTAGTCAATAATATTCGACTCCCCTTGTTTTCGCTTGGAAAGCATAGTCTCACATCATCCCATGCTTCATTCTTCCATATGTCATCCAAGACAATTAAGTACCTCTTTCCCTTTAAACTTTTTTGTAGCATGTCAGCTAGCTTTGCCTCATCTTCTATGTGAATTATGCCATCCTTTTCTTTTGTAGAACGCAGAAGGCTTACCAAGATATCTTTGACATTATGTTCTTTGGATATAGTAGCCCATGCACGAACATCAAAATGTGATCGAATGGTTACATCATCGAAAACATCTTTCGCTAAAGTAGTTTTACCAATGCCCCCCATTCCGACAATTGGGATGACTTTGGTTTCATCGTTGAAGCCTCTTGTTAGATCTTCTAACAGCCTTTTCCTTTGATCAGCACGACCCACCATATCCTTTGATAAATCATTCAGGACGCGATCAATGTCCTGTGCTACTTGTTGTAGGCTACAACAAAACCTCTTATGTGCCTTTTCTTCCTGTATTTCATCATTTGCCATTACCATTTCTGTTATTCTCAATTGGATCGTGTGTTCAACGACATTTACAACTTTATTTATCTGTGCTTCCAAATCTGTCATTTTCCTGGATATATTGCTTTTCTTAAAGTTCTTGAGAAATACTTCCAGGGAATTAACTTTTTCATGAAGAGCGAGGATTTCTTCTTTGTGGTTACAAATAATAGATTGCACTGGTGAATTGGATATCAAGAGCGATTTTATTGTTCTCGTAAGAGAAGCAATACTAGGATAAGCCATATCTATTTTATTCCAATTATGATCTGAAAGATGCAAGTTGCGAAATGTCAATGGTGCTATAAATAACATGATCAGCAAAGTTGCAAAATGGAGGCAAAAACAGAGAGAAAAGTGCATTTCTTTGGACTAGTAAAACGGAAAGTTTTTGAGTACCTTCTTATAGATGTTGCGTCTATAAGAAGGTACTCATTGAGAGTTGTTTGGACTAAATGAATCGAAATTGAGTTGATATGGACTCATTGAGCATTGCTGAAAGTTTGATTCCGGTTAAAGATTGGACTACTAGTCCAAAATAGTGCTCTTACCAGCAGCTTCCGAGTACTTCTCTTTCCTCCTTTTGTGTTTCTGCTGGGAAAAGGTTACCGCTTAGGTACTTCATGTGAAGACTTCTTATAGACAAAAAGAGGAAAGAGAAGTACTCGGAAGCTGCTGATAAGATCACTATTTTGGACGAGTAGTCCAATCTTTAACCGGAATCAAACTTTCACCAAAGCTCAACGAGTCCAACAACGGTTAATGAGTCCAAATGAACTCAATTTGGACTCATTTAGTCCAAACAACGCTCAATGAGCACCTTTTTGTAGACGCAACGTCTATAAGAAGGTACTCAAAAACTTTCCGTTTTACTAGTCCAAATCAACTCACTATTTTGGACAAGTAGTCTAAATTTGACTGCACTAACAAAACCTATTCCAAGTTGCAGATGGTTTAGCCAAATATGCAATTACACTGAAAAAGCAAAATACTACTACAGCTTTCAGCAACTACGGAGAGGGATAAAAGGACATGCCCAAAAATGATTCGAAACCACCCCGAAACTCACCCGAGCCCTCCTGGCAAGTCCATATACCCTGTACAACTTGCCCAAATGCTCAAAACACGTCTCGAAACATCAAAAACTAATTAAGAATCGAGCATCAAACTCAATCATGAATTCTCTTAAGTACATCAAAAATCCCAACTTTTATAAACTACACCCGAACCACACCCGAGCCCCTTAGAATTAAAAAGAAATGGAAAGAGAACTATACTTGAATCTTCGGATCAAACTATATCTCCAAATAGAATTAAAAAGCATCAAAATTGATGAACTCTATAAAATAAAAGGAATGAGATTCATTTATTTTACATAAATATAAAACCGACTGATGAACTAGCAGAAATTTATTACAGTCTCAAGTCACTAATCCATAATTTCTTCATTCTCCATTACTTAATTTGTTTTGATCTCTACCTTAATGGAAATTTCCGAAAGTTTAAATCTATCCTAAAATTAGATCTAAAATGACAAGAATGCTAACTAACCTTTCAATGGCAGATAAAGGTAGCAAGCGCGTACAGCAAAAATAAATGGAGAAATATGAATAACAATCAACAAATGGACGACCCAAGAAAGATATAATAACCAAGAAAAAAGATATGAGAAGATAGAGAAAAATGACATACCTCTAATGGGCTGCAATGGTGTAGTCAATCAAGTTACCAAGTAAATTCCATATAAAGAACAAAAAAGTTAAATTTATTGTATTTATACGATGACAACTTCAATTAACTAGAAGGTACAAGTATAATATTATACCACATGGGTGTTAAAAATATTTAAAATCATGCTGGTTAGAAAGCATGGGTGTTAACATTTATATAAATCATGTCGATTCTATAACTAGTGCCGAACTTATGTTTGTAAAAGAGGGGTCACTCGACCATGTAAACCTCCACAAAATTTTGAATATATAAGTGTATATGTGGTAAAAAATGATCATATATTTTACTTGAAATCCTTAAAATTAAAAGTTCGATGACATAATGATTAAAAATTACTAATTAGTAATTAGTCAATAGTAAAAAATGATGGAGAGTGGAAAATCTTAGCAAACCTATGGGACCGCATTTATAGAATACATAATTATTTGATTTAGATATTTGATAACTAAATATGAGTAATATCACCAATGTGATTTAAACAGACAAATTTAATTTATATACATGGAGAGTAGAGATTTTTCGCACTATCTGTAAAATATAACCTGCTGTAGCAGACTACTTGCTTTATTTTCAAAGTTATTACTAATTCTTTTTCTTATTATGAATCGATATCACCTGACAATATAAAAATTCTTCTATATTGTAAGTGTATACAAATTAAACTCCAACAAAAAGTACCTTTTATCATTATCTAAAGGGCTGCAATGGTGTATAATATCAAGTTACAACGTAAATTTTATACAAAAAAACGAAAGAGCTAGACTTTATATATAATATGTATTCGTTTTCCTTGACTTATTCGCGTATCTCAGAGTAGGGGTGAGGTTTGTGTACATATTATCATCCTCAAACCTCACTAGTGGGATTATACTGGACTGTTTTTGTTGTAACAGCGCCTTCACATTAGCTGGTTTCTTGATCTGACAAATTTATAAAAGGAGTAGTAATGACAATTTTTGCGTTCACATTGGTTTTTAGTTGACTAAGTTTTGATAGAGAGTAATATATCAACAAATTAAAATACAATATAATTGGGTGAGAATTTCAACAAATACACCCTAGAAGCCAAGAACCATTCCAAACATAAGGCTAACCACCATGGAAAAATGAGATTACTCACTTTCGTTTAAAGTTCTTGATTGCAAGTTTTGAAAATAGAAATATTTCTAACATAGAGCCTTTCCCCTTTTAATGACCCTATGCGACGCGAATTCAGTCAAGAATTGTGGTGCCACGCAAACGACATGGTATTTAAGAAATACTATGATTCTACAAACTTTTACAAAAATAGGCTCATTTTATTTCATATACATGATTCCACTCTCGCGCTTCTCCAACTCTTGTTCTGCAACTTTTTTTTCCACAACACCACTATGTACCATCAAAATCAAAGTCATAATACAGTGAAAATATTTAGTCAAATTTATGTGGATGTTCCAACATCTTATAAGAAGATAATATTTTTTTTTCTTTTCTTCTTTCACATATTTTGTTTACACACACCCAACAGTAGGCACGTCCCAAATATATTTATATTGTGAGGTTTTAGCATGAGTTGGCTTACCCCCACCATCTTCCTTTATCCGACTTGGGATGATGGGATCAACAATCTGGCTCTTCAGTAAACTTTCTTGAGAATAATAAGTCAAGAAGATACAATATGATAAATGGTGGTGAATCTCAACAAATTTTCACCCTAGAGCACCAATAAACATAAGGGTGTGACTAAAGCGTTTCCAAAGCGGAAACTATCGGGTAAATTCAAAATAATAAGACGCACGCTGACCTTTCAATCTTCTGTAGTACAATTCAAAAAAAATCCTAAGAACGGAATCTGGAGATATTCTACATGTCCCCAAGGCCGGCTGGAGGGCCAAACATCTAAGGCAATGGCTTTAGGTCCTCAATTCTTTGGGGCCCATTGTTGTAATTGTGTTTTCTACGATTGATTTTCTTTTAAAATATTAAATAATATAAGTTAAAAAAGTATAAATTATTTATATAAAATTTAATAAAGGATTGATAATGAATGCAAGTTAATTTACAGCATGACATTAATATTTTTTCTCTATTTTTCATAATAAAATTTTCATTTTATTTTTTTCTCCTACTAAGATATTTATTCTCTCAAGGACATTGAATAAATTAATTTGTACATTCAATATCATTAGTTCCCAAGTTTTTAAGCACGATAACAATCGAAACTAATTAATGGGGTGAAATTTTGCTTTGCATTTTTTTGTTTTCACTTCATAGATGCTAACTGCTGTTTTTCTGTTATATATTACTACTATTAATAAGAGAGAATGGAGAGGAGCTTCAAAAAGTGATGAATGACATTTTGTACACTTTTAAGGGCCTGCAAAGTTGTCTTAATTACCAAAATGTATAATAGCAACTCAATTAAAAATTTTGAGTGAACAGCTGTCTTTTTTCAGCTACAGAAACAAGAAGCATTGATATTTCCAAAGTACCCCTTCTGATCCAAAATATAACCGGATATACCTCAATTTGTATTAGGACAACTAAAAGAATAAACTAAAATGATTCGGTCTTTTTGTCCATTCACTTTGACCGAAAGCTCCTTAGTACTGCAGTATTAGGAAAAAGAAAATCCAATGACGATATTTCGTGTGAAAAAGGAAAATGAAAATAGAATTTAGTAGTAAATTTATGTTTTTGGAATATATATTATATAAGAAAATAGTAATTTGATTAGAAAATAATATGGATTCATTTTAAAACTCACGATATTACTATTCAAACTATAATAACTTCAACACTTTTTCGATCCCAAGTACATGTTCCACAGACAAGATGAGTATTCTTGTGCTGAAATTGTATATTCAAACTTTATGTTCAACTCTGTTTAGTTCAACAAATGCTATATAGTAACATGTAAAAGATTCACAAGAAAGCTTTTTGAATGATTTCATCATAAACTATATTGTATGTAGAATGATCGTCATCACTATCTGGGTTTGGCGGACGAATTAATATCTTAACTAGGGGTGTACAAAGAAAACCGATAAACCGCACCAAACTGGTAATCCAAGTCAAACCGGAAAAAAAAACCCGATCATGGGTTAGTTGACTTGGTTTAGTGTTGGAAAAAATAACCCGACCATAATTGGTTTGGTTTGGTTTTAACTAAAAAAAGTCGAACCGAAACTAAACCAACCCGATATTACATTTATTTAATTTTTATAAATATTTTATACATATAAATATTTATTTTTAATACAATTCATAAATATTTCTTAAACGTTTTCATAGTTTTATCTTTAAATATATTGTTTCAAGTTTGGAATTAACATTCTTGAATGGTCCAATAAATTTTATAGTTCATAAAGGTAGTAATTCAAATAAACTTCACATCAATACTAATGCTAACTAAGAAAATTCAATTCAACACTAGAAATGATAATAGTGTGGATATCTATTTTTTAGTTTTGCATTGTTTATATTGAAAATGCATAACTTAGTTTATCTTTTTCTTTAGTGCTTAGTTGTGTAACTAATATACTTATAGTTGTACTTATTTAAGCATGACTTATATAGTACTTTTAGATTATGTTAATATTTATTATGGCTTATTACTTAGTAATATTTTCTTTATGGATTTTAGTATTTTTGTTATTGAATATTTTAGTACAATGTTATGACGCATCTCATATTATTATATTAATTTCTTGAAAAATACATTATATAGTTGTATCCTTGTAGGATTAGAGTTGTATGTGGAGCACAAGTTATATATTTGTGCTACGAAGACTTATCGAAAAAAAAAACTCGAAAAACCCGAGATTGAAAAACCCGATTTCGTTGGTTTGGTTTGGTTTATAGATTTAAAAATCCAACACTATTGGTTTGGTTTGGTAATTGAAAAATCCGAACCAACCCGGAATATGTACACCCCTAATCTTAACACAATTGGAAGCTTTTGCTCTCGACAATGCAACATAAAGTTGGCCATGTGAAAACACAGGTTCTCTTAAATATATACCAACAAAATCTAATGTTTGACCTTGTGCTTTGTTTATAGTCATAGCAAAACACAGCTTTACTGGAAATTGTGTTCTTTTAAACTGCACTGGTGATTTTTCATCTTCTGATGACATCAATGGTATTCTCGGAATAAACACATGTGTATTTCTAAAGTTGCCGCTTTCTTAGAAAATTAAATAGGGCAGGGCAGGGCAGGGCAGGGATAAGTAAGGAGTTTTAGCTTTCAATAAAAATGCCAAAAATTATAAAAACACAAAATGAAAAGGAATTTAAAAAAGGAAAAATCCTTTTGGCCACACCGTTTTTTGCCAGATTGACCTGAATGGAGTCATTTAGGTAATATTACGCCCTAATTAGGGTTTCGGGCGTATTTTTATACCCAAAATGACAATAATAGCACTTAATAGAGGCGTCGATGTGCCAAATTAGACAAGATGAATATTTGAGGGACGGGAATGCAAAGATATTTTTCACCTTAGTCATATTGAGCAAATATCTTGCATTGCAGTAACGGTTGCTGTTATTTGTCCAAATAGAAGTGTTTTCGCAAAAGCGTTGAAATGTGTGAATTTGATTGAATGATAAGAGGAGTAAAATATCTACAGAGAAGATACTACATATACCAATATAAGAATGAAAGCTGGAAAGGAAAAATGAGGAAGTGTATCCATGAATTATTTACGATTACAACATATATGTACCAACATAATTAAGGAAGACATATTTTACTCATTCAACTATTTAATTTATATTCTTTTGTCTTAAGAGATATATAAACATAGTACTACTCTATATATTCTAGTTTTAGGGAAGACAAATTATATGAACAGAACATTGAGAGGAAACTAAAAGAGAGAGAAACAAAAAGAGTTCTCCAATGTCCTTCGTTCAGTTTTTTCTTTATGTAAAATATTTATGGCCTTTCATATTTTCCCTACAAGAGGACTAAACTGTTGTATGAATGTTATTATTTCCTCTGATAAAATTCCATATAAAGGAAAGAAATCCGAACTAATACAAATGATCTTGGAAGGGGAAAAAGTAACAATACTGAAAACTAACTTCAAACGTCGTTAATTCCATTTTAGATAATCATTCCAATCTGTAATATGCCTAATACACACAAAGAACCTAGTATAGAAAATGATTCATAAATGTAAGAAGTGATACCTATTTGACTAAGGTAAAATGTCGATCAATACATAAATTGTGTAGGTTACCAACAAAATAGAAACAGAAACAAAAAATTACACTCCAATAACATAGCAGCAGCAACAAAAAGCTCACTCAAAAGCTTCTATTAGTCTAACTTGATATTGAGCATCTTTAATTATTGTTTTAATTTAGCTACAATCTTAAGCTTTTTGTCACTGCTGCTTCTAATTCATAGACATATTTGGTGGGACTACACATTAAACTAACTTGTCATATGCTATATTGTTGTTTATGCCAACCAAGAAAAGGTCAACAATATACTTGTAGTCCAAGTTATTTTAGAGAAAAAATTTAAGTACAGCCCGAAAGGTCTAAATACTCCTTTCATCTCTCAAGGAAAGTTTATTTGGAGGACTATCTAAGTTCGCAGATTTTATTTACATATCATAGGTATGGGTGTACATAGGTCGGGTTGGTTCAGATTTTACAATTACCAAATCAAACCACTTGTATCGGGTTATTAAATTTAAAGACCAAACCAAACCAATAAACTCGGGTTTTTCACTCTCGGTTTTTCTCGGGTTTTCGGGTATTTCGGATTTTTTCCGGTAAAATCTCCGTAGAACAAAACATATAAATTGTGCTCAAAATATTTCTTTAATCCTAGTAAGATACAACTATACAAAGTATTTTCCAAGAAAATAATACAAAATATGAGAAGTATCATGGCATTATCCTAAAATATTCAACAATAAAGACAATAAAATTATGCAATATAAATATTGCTAATTAAAAAGCTATAATAAAAATAAACATAATCTAAAAGTAATAAGTCATGATAAAATAAGTAGACTAATAAGGGAGTGTCAATCACATGACTAAACGCTAGTAAAGAAAAAATAAAAATATGTTATGCATTTTTATCTAAATTATTGCAAAACAAAATATAAATATTCAATACGTGCCCGTTCATAGTATTGAATTGAATGTCTTTTGTTAGCATTAATATTGGTTTAGGCTTTTGTTAGCATTATTTAGTTTACTAATGTTAATAGCTATAAAACTTATTGGAACATTCAAAAGTTCTAAGTTCAAATTATGAATTTTTTTAAGAAATATTTATAAATTACATCACAATAAGTATATTTATATATTAAATATACCTAAAATTTCTATATATGTAATGTCGGGTTGGTTTAGTTTCGGTTTGACTTTCTTTAGTTAAAACCAAACCAAACCAATTATGGTCGGTTTTTTTTTCCCACACCAAACTAAACCATAGTGGGGTTTTTTTTCTCGGTTTGACTCGGATTATCGGGTTGGTGCGGTTTCCTTTGTACACCCCTAATCATAGGCACCTTATTGAAGGCTTGGTATATATTTTGACAGCATGGATAATAAAATGCTAGTAGCAGCAATGACAAATTAAATATGAACATGTTTGGAATAGTAGAAGTTTGTGGCGCTTAAGAACAACACGAAACTCAACTAAAAGATCATGAAACCATGTAGTTCAGAGAAAACCGAAGAAAAAATAAGCTGAAAGTAAATCATGCTTAAACGCATATGAATGAAGTGATAACAATGATGATTCCTAATGACCATCCCAGAAAAAACAATCGACTAAAAAATAATCAAGTGGAGAGAACAAGTAGAGTGAACAAAGGAAACGTACCTGAGAGAAGAGAATTTTTTAGATGGCGAACTTTCGAATGTGGTAGATTGGTAGGAGAAGATTTATCAAACCAGTTACTCCCGAGGTGTAAAATTAGGAATTCACGTGCTAAGTCTCCATTATAAGCAGCCAAGTCTCAAAACATTGAACTACTCTGAAATTTGCTGATATAGAATGTTGAAACGTTAAAAAATAATTTAGCCCCATAGCTATTTAGACTTTCTTCTCCCTAAATTGTTAAGCATTAATACTGTCGAAATTTTTGAAGTACTATACTTTGCTGTCAATATTCGAAATGCAAATCAAGGTGGAAACGAACTACAGAAGCGTGCGAAATATTACAAGTATGAAGGACAGTAAGAGAATCCATATCAAAGTGAAAAAGGACCAAATAATTGGGCAGAAAATAGTGATGACAGATTACTCACCTCAGTAACTCATAAATCGAACAAGGAAACCAAGGTAAAGGGTCACGAAAAAGTAAAACAGAAAGCAAAATAAAATGAAGCACATAATTAGATACAATCTCAAGCAGCCACTTCGTTGTTGTAAGGGCAGTAGGTCAAAATTTAAGTCTAGCTGAAAGAGTAATTTTATCAAACACCTACGGAACATAGAAAATAAAGATAAGAGTACAGAGGTATAAACAATTTAGGTTTGACCAAAATATTTACTATTTTATCTCTAAAATATATTTTTTTTTAAACTCTTAGTATACCCAGTTATTCAGTAAACAAAAGTTATCTAAAAATTAATCACAAGAATTGTTGATAAATTTCATGTATCATATGATATTTATTAAACCTATATGCCAAAATTTGATTCATGGACTGTAAATGAATAAAAGTTACTAACAATATAATCTAATCTTAAGATATTTATGTTAAACTCAAACATATTACTAAATATTCTATTATTTTTCCTCATTCAAGTACTTTTTTTGTACGTTTATATATTATTTTCTCTAAATTCTCATATAGTCATTAAAGCAACATTAGCCATGTGGCTGTCAAATAGTAGTGAAGCCGCACTTTTTTTTTCTTCATATAGTGAAGGTGCAAGATGATACATATGAACAAGAATTTAATGGACCCAATTTCTTTAAAGAGTCGTATAACACATGTGGCTATCAAGAAATTAATATCCTTGCAATGATAGTGGCGGCCAGATGTGATGACCCGGTCCGTCGCCACGTGAGTTACTGCCCCGTTTTCCCCATTATATGCTTGTTCATGTTTCAATATATGTATTTGGTGAATTTGAGTCAATTCGGATCAAGTTTGGTAGGAAATG
>MU782786.1:95342-107498 GCA_026770625.1 Nicotiana glauca | reverse complement strand
TTTCTGTTTTTTTTTTTTGGGCCCTTTGTTTTTCTTCTTTATTTTCTTTTTTGTTATTTTATTGTTTTATACCCAACTATCTAGTAGCCTTAGTTTAGAATACGAGTCGACGAACACAATAGCCTTATGTTTATTGGTTGCATTTTTTAAATACATGGTCTATTATACTAAACTGAAATTAATCCCGAACCAATCAAAAATAACCCCTATTATCGATCTATAGGACCAACGACAGATTCACATTAAATTTAATGGTGTACCCCATATCTTAATATCCTAGGTCCGCCTCTGCCTACAGTTATATCTTTTTGTCATCCTACAATAAACATGTTCGCTGGAAAAAAGGCACAAAGAGAAAAAGGCTCAAGCTCAATAAGCTAGTCACCAACGCAAACTAACGGATGCAAAAATATTTAATCTTCTGATGAAGCTTGCGCAAGCAATGTTTGGGAACTTACTTCTCTGTTGAAGGTTCATTTCGAAGTACTTCAGGAGCCATCCACTGCGGCTGCAGTGATCCGGAAAAGGAAAACAGACGGGTAAAGGGATAAGCTTGATCTAATGTGACCATACGAATATGGGAAAAGAAAAAATCTTTTACCGTCCCTCGCCCCGATTTTGATGTTAGAAAGGTTGCATCTTTAAATTTTGATAGGCCAAAATCTCCAACCTGAGAAAGAAAATATCAGTGGAGTTGTCTAGTTAAAGTGCTCCACTCATAATAAATTGAAGCATCCATTCAGAAATCAGTACCTTGACAGTCCAACTTTTATCGACAAGCAGATTCGAAGATTTCAGGTCTCTATGTACAATAGGTGGGTTTCGGCGATGCAAATAATTCATACCTCTTGCCTAGAGTCAATTGAACAAGGTCAAGTGTCACACTGAAAACATATTAGAGAAAGAAATTGATGAATTCAAGCAAAAACCACACCACATCGAGGGCCATCCTAAGACGCCGACTGAAGTCTAATGGCTTATTATTTCGGTGAAGCGTTTTGAAAAGACTTCCCCTGAAACACGTGATGAGAAGTGTCGTCAATCATTTGCCAATTGCCAGTCCAGTTTTATATACATATTCCCACAAAATTCTCCCCGTGGGATTAACTCAGTTCATTACCTGGGCAAAAACTCGGTGACGATAGCAGGTTTTTCTTGAGAAAATATGGCCCCCATGAATAGCAACACGTTCGGATGTCTGAGTCTTTTCATTATTTCAATCTGAAAAACATGATGAAAGTAGATTAAAATTTTATGTCCTATGAAGGCGGTGTCCATCTAGCTGCTGGTATCACATACCTCCTTTTTGTATTCGAGAAATGTTTCATCGCAGCATTGATTCCCGAAATAAACCTTAACAGCAACATCCTAAAGATAACTTTGAGAGAATTAAGAATTTATATACTTGCAAAATTGAAATACTATTCCACTAACCTTCAGAACATAAACGAAAACTTTTGAGCTAGAGACGTACCGATCCGTTCCAGATTCCATGATACACAACACCATATGAACCTAAAGAAAAAATAATGACAAAATGCTCGGCGTTACATGATGATAATTTACGCAAAGAGTTTCCATTGTACCAAATTCAGGCAATGATTTCTGCCCTTGTTGCAAAGTTATGCTTAAAATTTATACAATGATTCAATGAGTGGACAAGTGTAAGAAAGTTCAAGAAAGAAGCTACTTGTTGAAAAACATATTTGCCCAATGGCACATTAGCTCCCAAAAAAACCGCATGTAAATGATGGTGAGATTACTCTACTTTACCTCGTCCAATTTCCTCCTTTAGGCTAATATCTTCCCATAAGATTTCACAATCTACCATCAAGCTTAACTCATTCTCAGTTATGTTTGATGAACTTCCACGGCTATCAACGCTCCCCGCTGACTTTGGTGATTGCTGGCATTCTAAAAGCTGCTGCGATGAATCTTCCACCGCTGAGAGTTTTGATTTTCTGAGCTGTGGCTTAAGCTCTTCATCATTCATACATGATCCCGGATACTGCTCAGGAATTTTAGATGCCTCGGGACATTCCTTGGAGTTCCTTGAGAAGGTTCCACTTGGACCCTCTACAACATCATGCCCCGTTGTAGGGGCACACATTGTTCCCGGATCAAAACAAGATCTTTTCTGGTTTTTCTGGAGGTAAATATGTTCATCACCAAAGTGACAACAATTTGATTTAGCGTCTGAACCTGTTGGCAGATATGGTTCCGCTACATCCTCACTAACACGAGTATTGTCATCCCCATTGTGTTGACCCTTCTCTTTACCAAGGTGCCCAAATCCTGCAATGTTCAGCTTTGACATAACCTTTGCTGCCTACAATTGCGAACCAGTCATTAGAAATAACATCCAGCTTTAATCGTATAACACATACAATTATCAAAAACTTTTATTGGGACCTTCGTTCTTTTATTCATTCAGCACAAGACGCCTTCCTCTTAAGTCTGTCTTAGTTGCGATCTCCGAGAGCACTCGTATTCCGCTCTCCTACCACGAAAACCCTTTTCCGTTTGATCCTTACGTTCATCCCCTCTATGAAAAAAGGCTGTAATACAGTAACACCCCCTCCCCCCCAACCCACCCACCCACTTTATTCTGTTCTTTTGGTTTCAGTTATCACTGATCTTAGCACGTTGCAGAGCGCACAGGAATTACTCAACTTGTCACAAAAGTTTGATGACCGGTTCTCGAATTTCATCTAGATCATTCCATGACTATAGTAAACCCTAACAGATATGTTATTAGCAAAAATCAGCCACAACAAGACTTTGAAGGTAACTGCCATCAAATCTTTTCAAAGATTTGAAGGAAGAGATGGACATTACTCCAGAAATTTAAAGAAATGGGAAATTACGATTCTGGAAGGCTGAGCAATGTCAAATGTAGATTCATCCTTCTCAGAGCTCTCTGCATTAGCTTTATTCTTCCCGCCGAGCAAATTGAAACCCAGCCGTGCCGCCTGAAATGATAATCTTACCTCATAAAATGCCCGTTCAATCAATTACGAGCAATCAAACCATCTACTTTCATACTTACAGGTGCTCTGGGCGGCTTCAGCTGTTTCCCTTCTTTGGCATCTAAATCCACCTGATCTCTGTCCCTTGCATCTCCAGATGCGTTGCACGTATCCTCTCCACGCTTCAGTGCGAAAACTTTTGAGGCCTGAAAAATCAGGAAAAAAAAGAATAGTTATTCAAAAAGTTAGACCAAAATATTTATGAAGGACAATGGTAACATGATAATAAGCACCAGATTTGAAACAGACGATGCAATTTGCGGCCGTGGCTGCCATTGAATCCTTTTGAAATTTATTCCTCGTGCGCCTGGTTGACTATTATCCTCATGGCTGTTTGTGTTTCTTGAGTTTACATTAATAAATGAAGCCGCGTCATTCGAAACAGTGATAACACCAAAAAGCTCACCATCCTCGTACAATGGGCTTTTCGTCACCATTGCCATAAAGATCTGACCAGACCTCTTCTTAAAAGGAAACAGACCTGACCATGATTCTCCACAGCTCAACTTTTCCATGAAAATCCTAGCCAGTTCATGATATTCTTCACAGATAAGCAGTTCAGTGGACCTTTGTCCAAGTATTTCATGATCTTTATAACCGTAAAGTCTTTCAGCAAATCGATTCCTGCATGAGAAGAATTTCCTTGTATTATATACTACCTCACACCAGACAAGAGCGCCAAGATATGAAGGGGATTTAACATCAAGCCTATGGAAAAATATTTTCATAAACAAAATTTTATGAAATAGTCGGACAATTCCTCTGTGACAAAGTGAGTTAAACCAAAGTGCAGAACAACATTAGCAGAGATCTGTTTGATTTAATACCTAATCATAATATTTGGCCGGAGTCAACAAATCAATCAACTATGCCTCAGTCTCAAACTAGTTTTAGTTGATGAAATGAATCCTCTATATATTCCGATACCAGGGCCCATTCTGTTCCACTATCATTTTAAATTTGTCTCTTAAAGCAACCTAACCTTAACTTAACTAGTATTTAGCTAAAGTGGTAAATGTGAAAGAGTACAACAACAAACCCAGTGAGTTCTCGCAAGTGGGGTCTACGGTGACGTTATCCCTATCCTACGGGGGCAGAGAGTTTGTTTCCGATAGACCTCGGTTAGAGAGTAGATGATAAATGTGAAAGAGTAAACTATATATAATCAAAAGCGGGCCTAAATCAATCATCTACACCTCAATCCCAAACTAGTTGGGGTCAGTTAAATTAAATACTGAAAATCCGTTTCTTACAATAAAAGATACTGACTTGACTTGATAACTAGATGGCCTTAACAAGAGTTAAAGAACCAATTTTCAAAGTAAATCTACCTCAAAGTCAAATTCATTCTATCAAAGCATAAATTCAAATATCAACAACCCCAATTCAAAACAAACATCACCTCACCCATTAGAAATAGTGTTATTAAATGATCAGATTTATATTTAAAAATTTTTACTTGCTTGATCAAACATATCCCCTTGAAGGGGCGAAACTACACTCTGGTAAGGGTGGTCAATTGACCACTCTTCGTCTGAAAACTACACTGCATATATAGGTAAAATATTAGGTTTTAAAAGTATGTAACATATATTGAACACCCTTTATTGGAGATTCTTTTTACTTATTTCAAGTTTGAACACTTTTGGAAAAATTCTCGGCTTCGCCGCTGTCCCTTGACATGAAGAGAAATTCAAGCATAATGGTAAAGGGGATTCAAAAGTCCCTATAGGTCATAGGATCAAATTCAACAACAACAACAACGACCCAATAAAATACCACAAATGGGGTATGGGGATAGTAGTGTGTACACAGACTTTACCCCTATCTCGACGAGGCAGAGAGGCTGTAGGTCATAGGATCAAATTCCAATTCTGATATTCTAGACTTCTTTAAATTTCCTACGTATAAATTACTAGCTCCGCCACTGCTTACCCTAAAATCAAAATTTAAAGTAAATCTACAGCTAAGTCAACTTCATTTTACCAAAGCATAAATTCAAGTATCAACAATCCCAGCTCAAAACAAACATCACTAATTAGAATTAGTGCAATTAAACGATCAAATTTAAAAGTAAATTACTTGCTAATTACTTACCAGTAAATAATTTCTCCAGTATCAGCTCTATTAACGTGAACTGCATGACCCATGCAATTCAACACGTTCTTGTACGGACTCCCACTAAAGAAAACTCCAGAATACAACTCCATTTCACCTGAAAAGTCTGTTAATTTTTCATCTAAATCCATATTTACAATACTTTTCTTAATTTTTTCTTGATATAACAAATTGAATTGTTCCACAAGTTTCCTATAACTTGATTCCAGTGAGTAGAATTTTTCAACCAAGATTTGATGAAGACCAAAGTTTGACTCTTCGCCGGCAGATCCACCGTGCATGGCGGCCGGAGACGGTGGTGGAAGTGGTGGTGATGGTGGTGAGAAATGAGCATCTGGCTTCTAACTGAGGTGGCCATAACTTTATTGTTTAGTACTATAGTGTCAGTTTCTGGATTTAAAAATTGGATTTTTTTAATGATTACGTGGAACAAGTGGTTGTTTGCCACGTGGCTTTCGCCGGCCAAGTGAAGCTATCAGCTGTTAACTGGTGGATAGGTGGAGTGAGTATTAAACTAGTATTAATTAATGATAATTATAAGTCAAGTTTAAGGGTAGAATTGGTAGTAAAAAAAGTTTATGTTCTCTGATTCGTGGACAAGAGAAATGGAAAAAGCCTTTGAACTTGGTTAAAATTATTTTCTATTCTAATTAACTTCTATACACTATGTTAATCTTTACACTAATTAGTCTTTTTTGTTAACAATAATATCCGAATTATTTTCAGGAATATTTGTTACCTTTCAGTATGGAATAATCCTCTCAACCTAATTTATACAGATGAAATATTAGTGGTAATTGTTCATAATAAGAGTACTAGTACATAGAAAATAAGGTTATGGCTACAAAAATTACAGTAATTAGTCTTCATATTTATAATCAGGGGCAGGCGCACCTTGACTCAAGCGATGTCATCCGACCTCACTTGATCGGAAATTTTTACTAAATATATGAATATTAACTGATATGCAAAGATAAATGCAGACAAAAAAAATAAAGTGACATTGCCTAATAGAAAGTGCTTCTAGCTCGGTTAGTCGAGCGTTGTTCCTTTGTTAGAAAGATCTGGAGTTCGATTCCCAATTATGGTAATTCATAGTAATCTTAAAATTTTTTAATCCATATAGAAGCCGAAACAAAACCAGTAAATTATGATGTGCTTACAATATTTGAGCAACAATAAATTATTCTAAAGTTACTTATTTTAGCCATTAGGTGCAATATGCGATTTTGAGAATTGGGCATGCTATAATGGCAGTGTATTTTTGAGTGATGTTTGATGCATTATATAAAAAAGTATTTAGTATTAATTCTAACGAGACTATTATAGTACATTTAAAATATTGAAAACTTATCGAGTAGAATTATAGTAATGTACATGAATTGTGTTTTATTCATATATTATAGTTTATTTTTTAAAAATTTTAATATGATATTATTACAATGATTCGTCCAGTTAATCATATTTTTAAATGTCGACATCGTTTATAAAAATTTCTGCATACGTCCCTGTTTATAATGGTGATATTCGAATCATTTTGAGCACACCTTAATTAACCGGATATCTAGTTATCTACTACTTTCCACTGACACATACATTAAATAACATCAAAATTTGAACAAATAAAATATTAGTAATAATTATTCATAGTAAGTGAATTAGCACATAGAAAATAAGGTTATGGCCACAAATTTACACTAACTAACTAGTCTTCATCTTTACATGATAGTGTCCAAATTACCTTGCACACACTTTAATTATTTTATCGAATATCTACTACTTCCTCCGGTCTAACATAAATGATTTTTTAGTTTTTTTTATCCAAAATAAGTGATTTTTCTAAATTTCAAGAATAAATTAATTATTTTTTTCCTATATTGCCCTTAGAGTAAATAGCGTTGGAATATGTATTAGAAATATTTATGTGAAGAAATAGTAAAGGTTACTATGGTTTATTACTAATTAATGTTAAAAGATAAATTTCTTAATCTGTGTGAAAACATCTAAAAAATTACTTATTTTGAACCGGAAAGAGTATCTTCTATTAGCACATGTATCAGATAACATCAAAAATTTTGAACAAATAAAATTTTAATGTATTTTTCATAATTAAAAATAAGGCGGCTAAATCCAAAAGTTGTGACTTTTATTGGTAGGGGTGGGTATTAATAATTAACGATAAATATAAGTCAAGTTAAGGGTTAGATTTGGAAGTAAAAAAGATTATGTTCTTTAATTCGTGGCTTTGATATATGTTTCAATGGCGGAAGAAGTCTTTGAAATTAGTGAAGGTAGTATTTTGCCGTATTTGCCCTTCTTTATTTTAAATATTTCAAATTATAAAAGTAAAATTAGATATTGGGGTTAGGTTGCTTGCTTACGCTTAACCATATATTCAATTATTTTACAACTTAATTAGATATAACACAAAGTCAAAATCATAATGGACAAGAGGGGTAGCTCTGATGGTCAGCAACATCCACTTCCAACTAAGAGGTTGTGAGTTCGAATCTCCTCAAGAGCAAGGTGGGAAATTCTTGGAGGAAAGGATGTCGGGTTTCTATTTGAAAACAGCCTCTCTATCTCAGGGGGTAAGATCTGCGTACACACTACTCTCTCCAGACCCCACCTGAATTGTTATTGTTGTCGTCGTTATAATACCAACAAAAAAAAAGACGGGGGAAGGGGGAAGAACAGGACATTATTAGGACAATAATAATACATTGATTTTAGAACAACATATATGCCAAAAAGTTCCCAAAAATCAGTGTAAGATATGAAGTGGGGATTGAGAGCACAGGCGGCGGCAGTGTCTGGTGCGGGTTTATTTATCTTAAATTTTTATTAAATATATAATATAATTTAGAATCTAACAATTTAAAAATTAAAATTATATATTCATAAATTTAAAATCGTGGTTTCTGTTATAAATATATTATATTATGGATGTTCATTTAGTACTCCATTGTAAATTAGCTTCCTGAGAAGTTTATCCATATATGACTCCGCCGTAAATATGTTTATCTATTTAGTACTCTATTGAGCCTCCTGAAGAAGCTTATCACTTCGGTACCCAATTATGGATAAACATTATCCCGGTAGAAGATTATCCATACCGGGTATAATAAGTTTATCCTTTCAATATCCGATTATGGATAAACATTACCCATAGTAGAAGATTATCCATAGCGGGCATAATGAGTTTATCCTCACGAGACTCTGCCATCTCGAGCAAATATTTTGAAAGTATCTGAGGTAAGAACTTTCTTTTCCTAAATAATGTCAAATCTTTCTAAACTTGAATTTGTAGCCCTGGATATATCGGGCAAAAGCTATATGTCTTGGGTGCTTGATGCTGAAATTCATCTTGATGCGATGGGTCTGGCAGACACCATCAGTGATAAAAATCAGGCATCAAACCAAGACCGTGCCAAAGCAATGATATTCCTACGCCATCACCTTGATGAAGGCCTGAAAATGGAATATCTTACTGTTAAAGATCCAGTCATACTGTGGAATAATTTGAAAGATAGATATGACCACCTGAAGATGGTCGTTCTTCCACAGGCACGATATGATTGGACTCATCTAAGGCTACAAGATTTTAAATCTATTAGTGAGTATAATTCTGCTATGTTCAGAATTATTTCCCAATTAAAATTATGTGGTGATAATATTACTGATTATGATATGTTGGAGAAAACTTTCACCACTTTTCATGCCTCGAATATGCTCCTGCAGCAGCAATATCGAGAGATGGGATTTAAAAGGTATTCTGAACTTATCTCACATCTTCTTATAGCCGAGCAACATAATGGGCTATTAATGAAAAACCATGAAAGTCGACCTACTGGTTCTTGTCCATTCCCTGAAGTGAATAGACTAACTTCCACCAAGCTAAACAGTGGAAAAGGTCGTGGCCCCAGTCGTGGTCATGGCCGTGGTCGGGGAAGAAATCCCAATCATGGTAATAATAATGCACCAAAGAACTCTCCTCGTCACCAGCAGTGGAAAAGGAAGGAACAAAAGCATGAAGCGGTGCAAGCACCAAATGCAGAAAGTGCATGCTATAGATGTGGAGGAAAAGGGCACTGGTCACGTACCTGTCGTACGCCAAAGCACCTGGTTGAGCTTTATCAAGCCTCCTTAAAGAAGACAGAGAAAAATGCTGAAGCAAATTTTATCTCTGAAGATAATTTTGACTTCATGCATTTAGATGTAGCTGATTACTTTGCACTCCCAGAAGGAGAAACAAGTCATGTAATCGGTAGTGAATCTGTAGAAATATAAATATTTTAATTTTTGTTGTTTGTAATAGATAGTATGGTTATGTAATTGTTGTACATAAATAAAAGTTATGTTTTGATAATGATGTTTACTATAATATATTTTATTTTGAAGAATATGGATAATCCTCAAATTATGTTTGGATCAAAGACAAATCATGAAGATATTTGTGTTATTGATAGTGGAACAACTCATGCCATATTCAGGGATCAGAAATACTTTTCTTATTTGCATAAGGAAAAAGCAAATGTTTCAACAATTTCTGGTAATATAAGTTTGATTGAAGGCTCCGGAAGAGCCATTATCTTTTTGTCTAAGGGAACAAAACTTATTATAGACAATGCATTATTCTCCTCCAAGTCCCGAAGAAACTTGTTGAGTTTTATAGATATCCGCCGAAATGGGTATCATGTTGAGACAATAAATGAAATGAACATGGAATATCTTTGTATTATAAAGAATATTTCTGGCCAGAAATGCATTGTAGAAAAGTTACCAACTTTATCTTCTGGCTTATACTATTCAAAAATTAGTACAGTTGAAGCACACTCTATCGTAAACCAGAAGTTTACAGATTCAAATACTTTTGTGCTTTGGCATGGCCGTTTGGGCCATCCTGGATCAATAATGATGAGACGAATTACTGAAAATTCGAGTGGGCATCCATTAAAGAACCTGAAGATTCTTACAAATGACGAATTTTCTTGTGATGCTTGTTATCAAGGCAAAATGATCACTAGACCATCACCAATGAAGGTTGGCATTGAATCCCCTGCTTTTTTAGAGCGTATACATGGGGATATATGTGGACCTATTCACCCACCAAGTGGGTTGTTTAGATATTTTATGGTCCTAATAGATGCATCTTCAAGATGGTCTCAGGTATGCTTACTATCATCTCGCAACCTGGCGTTTGCAAAGCTATTAGCCCAAATAATTCGATTAAGGGCACAATTCCCAGATTATCCTATAAAGGCTATTCGCCTCGATAATGCTGGAGAATTCTCATCTCAAGCTTTTGATGATTATTGTTTATCAGTTGGGATAAAAGTTGAACATCCTGTAGCTTATGTTCATACTCAAAATGGCCTTGCAGAGTCATTTATTAAACGCCTGCAATTGATAGCAAGACCACTACTTATGAAAACAAAATTGCCCACTACTGTTTGGGGCCATGCTATCTTGCATGCAGCATCACTTATCCGTCTCAGACCGACACATTATAATAAATATTCTCCGTCACAATTAGTTTTTGGTCATGAACCAAATATTGCCCATTTACGAATTTTCGGATGTGCTGTATATGTGCCAGTAGCACCACCACAGCGCAGTAAGATGGGACCACAGAGAAGGATAGGAATATATGTTGGGTTTGAATCACCCTCTATTATTCGCTATCTTGAACCATTGACAGGAGATTTATTTACTGCTCGATTTGCAGATTGTCGGTTTGATGAAATAAATTTCCCACAATTAGGGGGAGAGAAAAAGGAAATCAAAAGAGAAATTGTGTGGAAAGTTTCATCATTATCTCACTTTGATCCACGTACCCCTATATGTAATCAGGAGGTCCAGAAGATCATCCATTTACAGAATATAGCAAATCAAATGCCAGACGCATTTACTGATTTGAAAAGGATAACTAAGTCACATATCCCTGCAGAGAATGTGCCTATCCGAATTGATGTTCCAGTAGGACCATCTACTAGTATGAGAGCTAGTGAACCTAAAGCACGCCTGAAGCGTGGTAGGCCTTTAGGTTCTAAGGATCGAAATCCTCGAAAAAGAAAATCGGCAAATGATCAAAATGATACCATGAAGGGATCTCCTGAAGAGACCCAAGATCTAATTAGTTCTGAGATTCCTGAAGAAATCAATGAACCCGAAGCTCATGTAAGTGAAGAACTTTTAATAAGTTCGACCGGTGATGGGATTAATTTAAATCGTTCTGAAATAGTGGTGGATAATATCTTTGCATATAATGTTGCACTTAATATTATGCAAGATAGTGAGGATCTTGAACCTCGATCTGTCGAAGAATGTCGACAAAGATCTGATTTGTCAAAATGGCAGAGGCAATTCAATAGGAATTGAAGTCACTTGCTAAAAGAGAGGTATTTAGACCAGTAGTCCAAACACCTGCTGGTATAAAACCAATTGGTCATAAATGGGTTTTTGTGCGAAAAAGGAATGATAAAAATAAAATTGAAAGATATAAAGCTCGCCTTGTTGCACAAGGATTCTCACAACGACCTGGAGTCGATTTTGATGAAACATATTCACCTGTTATGGATACCATAACATTTCGTTATCTCATTAGTTTAGCACTACATGAAAATCTTGAAATACATCTAATGGATGTACTTACAGCTTATCTGTACGGTTCACTTGATAATGAAATTTATATGAAAATCTCTGAAGGATTTAAAATGCCTGAAGCAAAATCTCAGGAAATGTATTCAATCAGATTACAAAGATCTTTGTACGATTTAAACAATCCGGGCGCATGTGGTATAATCACCTTAGTGAATATTTGCTGAAAGAAGGTTACATGAATGATGTTATTTGTCCATGTATTTTTATAAAGAAAATGACATCAGAATTTGTTATATTTGCTGTTTATGTTGATGACATAAATCTTGTTGGAACTCCAGAAGAGCTCCAAAAGGCAATTGAATATCTTAAGAAAGAATTTGAGATGAAAGATCTTGGAAAGACAAAA
>MU782786.1:60471-82819 GCA_026770625.1 Nicotiana glauca | reverse complement strand
TATCTGAGCATGTATTTTACGTGTACCCGCGTCGCATGAATGATTCGCGAGTGGGGTAATAAATCACATTAAATTAATAAATGAATTTCTAAAGAGAATTAAGCTTCGGTTTCTCAAATTATTAAAGAGAATTGGCCCTTGTTGGATAATTGCTCCACGTTGAATTCTTGACTGATTGTCTGTCTGTGTGTGTTTATTTTGGACCGGGCCGAACGCCTCGGCAGATTAATAGATGCATCTATAGGCCCGTCGTTCACCCTCGACAAGTGCACATTTATTTCTGTTGAAGCGGGCCATTGACCTCGGCATGATTTGCGCATGTTTGTATTGCTGCCTGGACTCATTTGAGTTGTTTTATGCCTCACTATGGCTCGAGATCATATTGTTAATAATAACAAGAAATCTAAGGGAATTTCCTATAAAAGAATTATGTGTTTACCCGTTTCCTCTATCTGGATAAAAATCATGTTAGAAAATAAATCCACTGTTTGATATGTATATTGAGAATAAATAATCGTTGGACCATTAGAGTGTGTCAAAGTTGACCATCTCGTCTCTACCCCTTCGGGATTAGGCGGGACACTCACTGAGTACACGTTGATTACGTACTCATACTACACTTCTGTGCATTTTTGTTGCACAGGTACATGTTATTTTAGCGGCCTGCTGGGCGTAGCAGCACGGACGATTCGGGGATTAGGCGAGTTGCAGTATGCAAGGCGGCCCGCAGCTTTTAAAGTCCTTTCTAGTAAAAAAATGTATTTCCTTTTTGTCCATTGTATTCTGGACGGATATTGTATTGTATTTTTATATTCTTATCAGTAGATGCTCATGCACTTGTGACACCGGATTTCTGGGATGGTTTTAACGGATTTGTTCTAATTGATAATTTTGTTGGCTGGCCTGACAGAGGTGTCCGGCACCACCACGACCCTTAGTGGATTTTGGGTCGTGACATGTTATAAATATATATTATATTATGGATGTTCATTTAGTACTCCGTTGTAAATAAGCTTCCTGAAGAAGCTTATCCATATGGGACTGCCGTAAATATGGTTATTTATTTAGTACTCTATTGGAAATAAGCTTCCTGAAGAAGCTATCATTTCTTTACTCCGTTATGGATAACTATTACCCCCGACAGAAGATTATCTGTATCTGGTACAGTAGCAGCTTACAAGCAACTTGCAGTAGCAGCTTGCAGTAACAGCGTATACAACAGCTTCTTTTCTTCTATAAATAAAGGAGATTTCAGTTCATTATGTACATGAATTTGAAGTTGAATAATAAATCTCTCTACTTGTCTTTGATTTCTTTACTTTAAAGACTTTATTTTGTAACAGTAATAATTTTGTTAACCCATTATCATTAATGTAAAAAAATATAATTTGATTGCCATTATTTATTTATACTCATTTGTTTATTGAATTTTACAAAAATACCTTTTTAAGCTAGCAAAAGTGTCATTGTTAGAGCATCAAAAAAATTCAAGAACAAACACGATCTTCGAGCTAGATATGTTTCGTGTGGCTTCGAATTATTATAAAGAAATCAAAATATGGAAATAAACGTTCACAAGGGAGAGTAATATTTGAAGAGGAACATGAGGGAGATCTCTAAAATTAATCTTATACATGTTTTATTAAGCTAAATAGCTATCTTGAAGTATCATGTCATATTTCCGGTATAAAATAAAATAAAAAATAAAAAAAAAAACAGGTGATCTTTACATTTTAGTTAACTTGGCCAAAATTAAATGACTTTTATGTGACTAAAATAAAACTAATGATTTTTGTGTTACAAACTCAAAGTTAAATGACTATTATGTAACAAAAAAATAGAAAAGTAATTTTTGTGTTACAAACGAATGAACACCGGTAAAATCTACCTTAATTAGTACATATACCTAACCCGTTGGTTCAGGACAGTTATACATGTCCAAAAAAAATGCACCGCTTCAACATCTCAAACCTTTAAAACTACAACAACAACAAAAAAACCAGTGAAATTCCACAAAGTGTATGCAGACCTTATCCCTGCATTACGAAGGTAGAGTCGAACCTTTAATACGAATAGAGAAAGACATTACTAACTTTTAATTCATGACCATTCTAAACCTTACACTGTTCATTTGCATTGCTCTCGGCATACAAGGTTCCTACTACAACAGGATTAAGGAAAAATCAAAATACCAAAAACACGATTTGCTTTCTCTTACTGTACAAACATCTGTTTGTTTTGCCGCATCTAAAAGGTGCGAGCTAAATTCTTAACCGACAAAGACGAGATCCACCCTCGGATAAAAAGCATACAGTGGTATCAAGCTACAAATTCATTTCATATATTTACAACTTGTAGGTTCCATCTAATATCATCAGCCACTACACCACGGATTATAGCTGAGACATACCACAACAAATTCACCATCTGATTTTGACTTCCCAAAGACTTAAGGGTGGGAATCTTACCAACGTATATTTGAATGGCATTGTATTATGTAAATGTATCTTCCCGGTCTGCCTCAGCAGTGTCACCTTCCTCCATATTGCTGAATTCCAGGAAATGTGTAGGTCGGTGATCCTCATTGTAGTACTCCCGAGGTGTACCTAACTTCACTCCGTACTTCATGCTAACAGTGTGCTTCACTCCCATGAAGTTGTAATTCCATGGACCATTATCAGGTATCTGCACAACAAAGTTAAATTTAGATTCAGTTCTAGACGGAGATGGCGTGGAAGGAAGCAGGGAGATGCAGGAAACATGGGACGGGAGCAGCAATCAAAAATCCAACTGAATAATCCATAGACTAGCACACTTACCATGTAAAAGCCAAGGAATCGGTCACTCAACAGCATCTGGACCTTCTCGTAATGAGTCGGCAGGTAACCATGAGGGTTGCTTCCTGTATCTTTGTTAGCACGTCCCCATTCATACCCAGTTGGTGTCAACTTATATGCAGTTAACGAACAAGACCCTGGTGTGAAGCTGCATGTCAATATAATACACTTCTCTCCATCCCAGTGTTTGTTGTTCTCCAGGATCCGAGCATGTGAAGTAACATCCTGTTATTCAGAAGAGTTACACATCAGAAGAGCTATGCATAGAACAATTGGCTAAACAAACCCCACCTAACCCTGAAATATAACTCATTAAAGCTGCAGTATAAAACAAAGATGAATAGAAATTAACCTGTGGAGACAACTGAGGAAGTTCATTTGGTTGTGTGTGCATCCATCCCAAAGGCTCCAAGTCATTGAGAAAATCATGCTCCGGAAGACCGGAAGGTAGATGCACCTGCTGATGTGTCCCCCACTGTGGAGGCATTGCAATACACCGGATTTCCTTCACCTGAGGATTATCTGGTGGACTTACACCATACAAGTAACCCGCAATTTGTGTCCGCAGATCGGCAATGCAAATGAACTTCTTAAGAATATTCTTTGGCATGATGTACGTATATCCAGTCTCCTGCACAAACAGTTAAAAACCAAAATATTAACACTGAATTCGTGTCCATTGTAACAGTGATTCTACGAACAAAGTGCTAAAGGTATAGTATGTCTAGTTAAACAATAGATGGCAAAGCAAGTGTTACCTTTATGTCCTCTGAATTTACATATATGTGGTTCACACGGAGATAGAGATTTGTTGCAGAAATTGCTCTCACACGCCAATCTGTTTTAGAGCCAAAGGCAGCTTGCTCGTAAGGACTCGTAGTAGTAACAATCAACTCATCACCATGGACATTTGTGGTCTTTGTGGTAACCGCCATCAGTTGACTTGCTTCCTTGGCCTGAAAAGATGTTCACATGAGCAACTGAATCTGTAAAACAAAGGGGCTACATTGATAAGTACTAGGACCAAGATTATAACCTGTTTCTCAATCTCAGCTATCTGTTGGCGCTGCTGGGATGGAGGAGTAATCTCAGCTCCGAGTATAATATCACGGATCTCAGACTGCGTCAATGCTGATGTGTTGACATTGTTCTTTTTTGCATAGTCTGAGAGAATGAGATCTCTAAGCGCTACCTCAACCTGCACCATGCACCGTCCAGAATCAGAAAGGAGTCCATCAAATTAAAATCGACACAATGGTGTGCCACTAACAAAAGTTTCTTTCACAATATCAAGGTACGGCAAATTCAAGGAGGCATAGGTACATTTTCCTGAACATACCTTCATCCACTGGTCATCTGTAAGTGAAGGCCAGATGTGGTGTGGCTCAGTAACGACCGACTTGTCAGGCTTGAGTAGCATCTTAGCCTTTTCATTGTTAACATGGAGTGCACGCAGGATGAGGATTAGCCTGGAGAATGCAGTATAGGATGAGATGCTCTTCAACCAATCATCATATATGTTGAACAGAACCATTTGTGGCTCCGTTGCCTTCAGTATAAGATCACCAAATTTCTCTATCTTCAAACAGGCCTGGAATGGTAATTGCAGCTCACTTCCTTTGATAACAATATTCGGAAAATCGAGCAAGTGGACCTCCAAAGGATCAAGCATCCCTTTCCGAGTCACAATAATTTGCTTCGGTTGTTCTTCAACTGGCAAAGACCTTACAAGTGCAGCCACCTCTTCGGCTGTTTTCCACTTGGCCAACTGGCCAAGACGCTTTTGCCCTGCCCACACACTTGTGTGAATGACCTGTAAATGAAAAGCACAGCACACACATCAGTTAGAGAGCAATGGAGTTTGCCCAAGAGTAAACAAGAAAATTACAGTCGAACTGCACTTACCTTCAAAAACAGTTGACCTGTCCTAGGATTGAAAATGAAAATTGCACCATTAATGGGCTTTGTCGTCAAATTTCCCTCGAAGGTCTTGTGGATGGTCACTCGGTACACGTTTGTGTCATCAACAAACCATATAATTTGATTGCTGAAAATCTCTCCATAATTCTGAGATGATAAATATGGTTCTGTGGGCTCTGAAGAATACAATTGCAACCCTTTCCTTATGCGTTCCCTCAGAACATAGAGTGCAGGATTTGACTGCATAATGGAGCATAAGGATGTTAAGAAACTTTTAGCCGCAACATATACTACACGCAAACCAGTTCATGAAAATAATGGATGATTGAAAGGGGAAAAGTACCTTCATAATCTTGTTCATGGCTTGGGCAAGCAATGGTTTTGAACCAGGGAACCAGTTACCAAAGGCAGAATGCAAGTTGTAAGCAAGGTCAAGTCCAATCATTACACCTGTAAAAAGAAATAACTATAACCTGTCTGACAAAGGAAATAAATTCAGTTGATCACTAGATGCACACGTGACATACCAGTAGGAGATGGATAAATAGACATGTTGTCAGTTGTGTAATCCATGAACTTTGCTCGTGTATAACGCTCAATATCATGAGAATCATAGTCACCCCATCGAAGCTGCACATCTATCCAGTATTTGTTACTAGCCTTCTGGTCAAACACATCCTTCGATTCGGCCACAAGACTAGGTTTCGACATTGGCCATCTATGTGCAGCAAAGAGGAGGATGTCAGCGCATGAGCTATTCATTTTGTAACTCTTTCTTGGATGAATTGTTTCCTTCTGTACAGTCTCAATTTCCAATGCATCCAACTCTTGATCCAAAACTTGGCAAAGATCCATGACAACACTCTCATGGATCTTCTGCCACAAATGTGCACGGAAGATCTGTATCAAAGATATCTTCAGAGTTGGAATCTTCCCATGCATAAATATCCCGGTCAGGTCCAGCTGTACTTGGAAACCAACATAGACATTTGCCCTATTTATTGTTGGAGACCACCAAAGAGTAAACCTACGATTAGGGATTTGATTAAGTCCAGACCGTTGAGCATTAGTCAATTTCTTGTACTTCATGGATTCCTCAAAACCTGAAGCTTTCTCCCAGAAAAGACCCTCCCAAGTAGGGAAACTGAAATATCAAGGAGATTAAGTTAGTAAAGCCTGCACCAAAAGGTTATAAAAAGTGCAAACTGAGACCACACGATCCAGTTCGGAGAGTAAAAACGTATTGGCTCCCAATAATATTAAAAGAAATACAAAGAGAAATGAAGAAGTGAGCATACTATGTTCCTTTGAATAATGTATGCTCGAGAATTCCTTCAACTCCTCCAAGAGCTTGAATCACATCAGTACGATAGTTATTCAGGTTCCATAGCTTTCCATCATGCCTCTGGTGTGTCCACCAGAATGGATTCTGCTTAAGAACTTGGTACTGTTTAAAGTCTGTTCGCACTCTCCATCCTTTGTCATATGCTAGGGTGTGGCGATCCTTCTGGAACAATGTATTGATTCGAGGTATTCCACGATCCCATGAATCCTAACGAATAACAAGAGAGGAAAGTTAACAAAACCAGCAAACAGTCAATTGCCAAAAAAACATGAAAGCTGCAAGTAACACATATCAACCCCCACCCAAAAAAGCCAAGAAAGCTAACTAGCTTATGATTTGCTTTTGTATTTTGTAGTTTTCTTTTTGGCGCCACAATGAAAGGAAACTCCAGACATCACAAATAATATATCTCGCCTCGGCCCACAAACCACTTAAGAAGTACAGCAGAGTAGCAGACAGTGTAGAAAAATTCCAATGGTCCAAAGGATGCAAGAGAAAGTTATAAATATAGGAAGATTACTCACTTCCAGATCTTCAAGAGTCAAACGCCTATTCTGTGCCTGGGCTTCCTGCCTTTTCAAAGCATATTCAGCCCAAACTCTCTGAGAGTCGATGAACTCACTCTCCCACGGCTGTCAAGGAGTAATAAGTTAGTATTAGTAAAACTAATTTAGGCGGAAAGAGAAAAGTCAAAGCCAGCTTCAAAAGTCACCTGTATATATCGATAAAGATTTGGAATCAATTGGTCCTCTTCATGGCTCATTCCACTTCTGAAATGTGTCACACCAACATCTGTTTGCTGACTATATCTAAGATCACTCTGCGGGATCAATATGTGACCCATTGACAACATTCCCAGCCCTCCAATTTCCTTTGGTGTGTAGAAAATAACAGGAGGAAACCTAAAGCATATTCATCATTAGAAGAGATGTAGAAAATATATTTACTGAAAATTAAAATATTCCACCAAACGCTCATACGTATTCAAGAACTTACCTACTTGGCATTTTTGAGTTCAAACCAATCTTAATACGAGTTTGTATCTTGTTTTCACATTTGACCAGCAGGTCCAGTAATTCTTGAGTATGCACTGTTGCTTCACGGAAATATGTCATAAGCCCTACAAGAGTAAACCAAAAACCTTAGTGACAAGGGTCCACTAGCAAGAGCCAAAGTTCATGTTTGAAACAATTCATAGGCAGAAACTCAGGACAAGATGNAAACACCTTCATGTGCTCGTCATCTACACGCAAGAAGGCAACAGCTGTGCGTTCCTTAGTCTGCTCATTTTGTAGATTCCAGACTCCATCTCTTGTATTGCTGAATGCCTCTTGGGTCGTTCTTATCTTAGGCAGTATCCGAACTTCAAATCCACACCTACACAAGCATGTCAAGGTTAGCTCATTAAATAAGATCCTCAATACTTCGAACTTTAATAGAAAGTGTGCGCCGTTAACATCGCGAATGAATATTCCGGCGAACTTTTAGCAGGTCTAAAATTAGGAAGAGTAAGACATAAATAAGTTCTAACTCCTATCCCAAGATATTAGCCACAAAGGATTCTGGGGTAGAATTCAAAATATGGAATTATCCAGTCCTCATCACCACCCAACCCCGAGAATATTATTTAAGTAATCAACAGGATTCTCTAAATAGATATCACCATGCAAAAAAGCTATAACAGACAACAAACAGAAAGATGTACGTACATGCTGAAGAGCAAGTTTGGGTTATCTTTGCTATAAACAGAGACAAAGCTGTTTTCCCACTCCAATGTAGTAATACTTCTAGGCAGCCGATTCTTCATGTCCCAGAAGACACTTCTCCCAAGATTAACTGAAATTGAATTTAACCAAACAGAAAGTCAAGCTTCACAGTAAAATAAAAATAAATCAACTCTCATTAAATTTACTTGTAATCAGGAAAAAACACCAATTATAGAAACTCAAAATCAAGGCACAACATAGAATAGCCTAAATGACAATTACCATCATGCTTCATGAGCCTCATTCTTGCATCTCTAGGCCAGCATTTCTTATTGTTATAACCAACCATGTTTTCATTGTTGGGATCAGGATGCTCCGTAAGATATCTTTGGATAAGGTCCCGAGCCTCTTCATGAGTGAAGCGAAATAATACATGCACCTTGTCAATGTAGCGAGAATACAACCGGATAGGATGCCTCGTTTCCACTCTAGTATCACTAAAGGTTATGAATTCATTAGGCATCTGTGGTGGACCAGCAATTTCACTAGCTCGAGTTAAACCTAGGAGCAAAAGATCCAGCACGAGCCCATAGTACTGTACAACAAACGAAGCAAATTGAAGACCGCGTATCAGCCCGTATGAGTTTGTGTGGCTCATATCTTTGTAAGACAGCACAACATTGTTTTTTGCAGTAACATAATCAGCAATATTGTGGTCCAACACCAAACGCAGAAGCCTACAAGAACATGAAAGTAGGTCAACACAATACCCAAAAAGGAAAAGAGAACCGTTATGAAATCTAAATACCAGCAGCTCTCAACAACAAATACCTGTTCAACATGGTCAGGTCAATCTTTTCAAAGAATTTCTCAAACTTTGTCTGCAGCATCACCACACACTGTCCTTCACTGGTGTCCCATACTCCTTGCAAATTGTTTATGCCTTGACACCATTTATATACTAATAGTGGTGGTGGCTCTGAATCAGCAGGCTTAATCCAATTTGGGAAGAGATGGCGCTTATCACCTTCATACCATAGGTACTGGTCCAGGTACGCGTCAGTAATCTTCTCAAGTGGTTCGATCTCATAAACGGGAATCAGGTAACTGTACAAGTCCATGAACTCGATGCCAACCTGTGAAATGCAATCATCAGTTCATACTTGAAGAAAGACATTCTTACAGATACTACCAAACTGAATTAGAAGGTCTCTGTTCAGCAACTTCCAGGAAATGATCAGAGCACACATCTTATCTTGTTTCTCTAACCCAAATTTCAATTAACTAATACATGTGTGTGTGTGTGTGTGTGTGTGTGTGTGTAGAGAGAGAGAGAGAGAGAGAGAGAGAGAGAGAGAACTCCAATTTATATTTAATCCTAGCAAGGATTTTTTTCCAACATATCATAGACCTAGGTTTTTTCAGCAGAATTTACATGATACCAAATCTCTGAGTATGCAAAATTATGGGAAAATTGGACCATGGTATGGCAGCAGTAGCAAGAGTGGTATAACTATCTGATATCCCTGATTCTTGTATGACCTTTCAGCAACCTCGTTTAGGCTAATTGGATTAAGTAAATACTTAGGGGTCGTTAGGTATGATGGATAAGCAAAAATAATCCTGGGATAAAAATAATCTCAGGATTAAGAATAGTACTGGGATAACTTATATGTGCCAGATGGTGGAATAGTAATCCCAAGATAAAGCATTAAAAATTGACAATCCCAGGATTAAAACAATATATCAAACAGTCAATAAGAAATAATACCAGGATAACTAGTCACAGCATACTAATCTCAACATAACTTGTCTTCAAACCAAACGACTCCATAGGATATAAACTTTATAAACCTAGGATAATGCAACAAGATCATAGTTGCTCCCACCAAATCAGTACATTGAGCTCCTTAAAACTCAAAAATGTATTTCAAATAGTAAAACTTACTTCTTTGAATGCACGCTGAGTAAGCAGGTGACGCTTAATCCTTGACAATGCCTCATGCGGATTATCATAAGCTTGCTCAATGAGGCCCAACTCTTCTCTTTGCTGCTGGTTTAACCTCACAGCCACACTGTAAGATTCTTTCAGTCTCTCAAGAGCAAGGATAAGTAGCTTCGTATCATGCTTGTATGACAATGGAGGGAATGGAATAGGAGAAAACTTCCTCGACTCCAACCAATGCACAGTGGTAGTATAAATAGCTACAGCTTCTTCTGGAGTAACATATGGGCCGTCTTTCAAGTAGTTATGTTGCCGCTCCTGTTAATTAAAGGAAACCACAAAGCAACATGAATTACCACCAAGCTTGTCTACAATAAGCAGATATTATAACACCAATGCATTTTTTTGAGTAAAAGAAAACCCACAGATAATATCAGTAAAGCTCACCTGTTCAGCCTTCAGCCAAAGGCGAGTCAATCTTCCAAGGTTTTTACGGCACACAGTCTTGTCAACGGTTGCTCCTCTTCTTATACGTTCACGGTTGTAGTGAGCAACATTTGTCCACCAATCAGCTTTTGATTTGACATAGCGGAGAATCATGTTCTCAATAGGAACTGGCAAACCTGGGACCTAATAAAACAAATAGCCAAAAGAATTAATTAAATAGATGTGTAGTCTAAAGCGAAACTCATTGTGACAGAAGAGGGGAAAAGGAGAAGAAGAATAGTACCTTCCAAGGAATATTTGCCTTCCAACAACGCCATGCTTCACTTAGATGCTGCAAAATGGTTCTCGCTTTATTTTGCTTGATACCCTCTAAAGTAAAGAGGCACTATATTAGCAAAAAGATTTGGTTCGAGTAATGTAAAGAAACGAAAGCATCCCAAAAAGACAGACAGTCAATAAGAGAAGATTATCACCTGGCATAGCATCAAGGACATCATGCATTACTGCAGCACGGAGCTCCAAGTCAAAGTGACTTTCAACACGTTGCTTTGTGACAGTTTTGGCCACCCCCTTTGAATGGCGACCTTCAAATTGCCTCGCCAGTAAATTTCCTAACCATCGTTCCAAAAGAGGCACTATACCACGAAGGAAGAATAACCACACCCTCCACATAGGTGCCCAGAAACCACAACCAGGACCTTTTCCAACTGGCCCAGTATTGAATCGATAATAGATCAAATGTTTTAAATCCTTACACATTCGAATCTGCCTCATAAGCCTGTACTTGTAACGGTACATACCCGTCAACTGACCCACATGTGAAAAAATGTATTGCAAGCCATCTGCCAGCTGAAATGCATCAACATTTCCCAGACGGAACTGAACATTGGCATCAACAACTAACTTTGTCAAACGCAGAATTTCACGACAAAGGTGGAAAGCATTACCAAACCGGGATTTCTTACGTTCCTTTGTAGTTAGTGTCTTAACAGGCTTCAAATTAAAATTGTAATCAAGGTGAAGATAATTCAGGTTTTTCCTATGGATCAAGAGATTCAGCATATTGTATCCCTGCTTGCAAACTTGGAGACCAGCTTCAGCCCAATCAAGTTCTGTGGTTTGGAAAAATTTTGTGGCTTGAAGTGAGCGGAAGAGATGCTTCTTCTTCTGGGCCTTGGGAGGTCTGTGATGCAGCTCATTCAACACAAAACATTTCAATAACTTCTGATAACTAACACGCACCTTGACAGGATATGATGGAGGACTGGAGGAAATCAAAACAGATAGTTAGATACATTTACGGTATAAAGATTAGCTTGCTACAACAAAAGTAAAAGTGAAGATGGAACCATACCAGTGCTCCTTAAACCAATCTGACACAAGGGGTATATCTTCAGCACGTCTTGCCCGACCAGATCTCATGTTAAATGGGCGTGGGGCAAACAACAGGGAAATACCGGCAGCAGTAGTATCAGTATAGATTGGAGTCTCATTCAGCAATGGCTCAACACCCTCAGGCAAGTTAAAGTCATCATCATCGTCATCCTCATGAACTTTCTTCTCTCGCCGGTCCTTGGTGACTATGGGATGTATAAGAGGATCATAATAGAAAGCAGGTAGATCTGGATCCTCTGTTTTTATGTACATGATCATCGGAGAGTGATATATACCAAGCTTCACCTTTCTTGGTCTGTTGTTATAGAGGTGAGGGAAGGCAATTCTGTACTCTGTCCTCAGCGGTGACCTGATGATCAATTTGTTGATATCATTAAACTCATTCCAGTCTTCATCTCCTTTCTCCATGTCACGATATAAGGGTTCAAACTTGGGCCCCCCTGCAGCAGAAAGGAAGCTTCTTAACGGAAACAGTCCACCAACCATGAAGATTCAATACAATAAAAATAACTACGCCTGAACACATACCATGAAAATTTATTCCCTAATCCGGCCACCCAAGGCCAAGAAAAAATGGACAAAAAGTGATGCTAGAAGGCGATCCTGTTGGAATGTCACACATTACCTAAATTAGGAGAGAATAGCCAAATATGCAGGGCGAACATGGAAATACCCAAACAAATACTGAACAGATGGGAGAACTCACCAATATCATAATTGGTTCCTGAACTACCTACCACTCAGGTATACCTTCTTGATAAGATTACGCAGATGCTAGGCAGAAAAAGAAAACTTAGAATTTAATGGGAGGATACTGATCTTCAGCTAGGCAAACTGAAGCAGTTCAGATCACTAGCATTTTATGGGCACGCGAAATAGCTAAGAACTTAGAAGACGGAAACATATAACTAACGACTCAATTGAGCACATTCCTTACCAGGTATGCACATATTCAATGCTTTAGCAGTGAAAAAGGACTCCATATCAAATAAGTAGAAATAATTGCGATCAGTCAGATCTGAAAGCAGTTGTCCAGCCAGCCGGTGAAGTGTAGCCATTATAGGGAGGGACAAATGCCATCTGCGGTAACTAGGACCGTTAATAAGCTTTGTTTTCACCAGTGGCTTATGGTCATAAAACCAGTTATAAGCAGCTGAATCTTCTTCTTCATCCAATTCCAACTGGATTGGCTCCAACGGATCAACATCCAAAAGATTATCAGCATAATCTAACGGAGGCTCCTCATCGTCAAAAGGAGGAAAACGCATTCTCTTGAAATGCCGCCGGTCTCTCTTCTCCCTCCTCATCATGATCCACATAGTGCCCCACTGCAGATTTCATGATTATGAATCAGTCCAAAATATATCGTTTAGTGGAGTTAGAAAGAAACCAAAGCAGGGATCCAGTAGCATACCTGAGCCAGATATATAGGTTCAACAACCCATGGTATCTCATTAACAAATGTAATAGCACCAGTAATATGGTACAGGATTTTCACATCTCGAACCTGTTAAAACAAAAGCATTACAGAACAAAATGAGGATTCAACTACTAGAACAAGACACGGCACGATTTGTCAAAATAAAACAATCAGCAAGACAGTAGGGAGTACCTGCTCCCACGGCATAGGCATGTTCTCAAGAAGTTTGTAAACAGCGTGAGGGACAAATTTAAGAGCTCCGAGATACACACGTTTATCATGACGATATTTTTTTGATGACATATCCCCATGGTCCCTGTAAGATGTATGAGCTCGATAAGCAAAGGAGAGAACAACACAACAATATCACACTTCATAAAGCTGAGCAAATGAGAATGACGAGGTCGGTGTCTATATACGAGAACCAATTCGGAGTCATGGTCGTTCAACTACGGAAACTATCCATCTTATCAGGAGGTTGGTGGAATAGTACAGGGATAGGAAGAAGGATTTGCACATGGTGTTTACTGACCAAGAGAAAGCATAAGACAAGGTCCCAAGGAGGTTCTTTGGATATGCTGGGAGGTAAAAGGTGTTCCGGTAGCATACATTAGTGTGATTAAGGACATGTATAGTGGAGCCAAAACTCGGGTTAGCACAGTAGGAGGAGACTCGAAGCATTATCCGGTAGTTATGGGGTTACACCAAGGATCTGCGATCTGCACTTAGCACTTTCTTATTAGCCCTGGCGATGGACGCACTAACGCACCATATCAAAGGGAGGTGTCATGGTGTATGTTATTTGCTAATGATATAGTTCTGATTAATGATATGCGAGGCGGTGTTGACAAGAGACTGGAGGTTTGGAGACAGACCCTTGAGTCTAAGGGTTTCAAGTTGAACAGGACTAAGACAGAGTACTTGGAGTACAAGTTCAGCGTCGCGGCGGGGAGAGCGGACAGGGACATGAGGCTTTAACCACAAGTCATCCCCAAGAAAGGAAGTTTTAAGCAGTGTTATGAAAAGCGAGCGCTTCCTTGCTTAAAGCGAGAAGCAAAGCGAGGCGAGCCATCGAACGCTTCTGTTAGCTGAAGCACAGCAAGTTTACAAAAGTGCTCGCTTTCCATTAAAAAGCGAGAAGCAATGAAGCGTAAGAAGCGAGCGCTTCTCTTTATTACAGGGCTGCCAACCTATTTAATTAAAAAAGTTGTTCTTTTTTTAAAACATCATAGACCAGCAGCAACATAGAAAAGAAAGAGGCGACCTAGGGTTCAATTTTTCTACACTTTTCAACTTCAAGACCATCAAGTTTGTCCCAGGCATGTGATTTCTTCATTCTCCTCCTCCCCCTCTTTCTTCTTCTTCTTCTTTTTCTTTTTCATTCACGGTTTCAGCGTCCAAATAGCAGCGAAATGCTGGCGAATTTTTTCTCCCTTCAGTTCTTCTTTCTCATTCTTTTCCTCTTCTTCTTCATTTTCTTGCACTGCTTCAGTGATAAAAAGATTGAAATGCTGCCCATTTTTTCGTTTCATTTATACTGCCCTTCTTATTTCCATATCCTTTATTCTTAGCTACTTTGCCCCTAGTTGATGAAGAAGAAGTTAAAGAAGATGATGAGGAATATAATAATGATAGCGGAATACAAGAATTTGACAATCTTGTAGAAGAATAAGATGCTCATTTTGTACTTTAATAAATGCTACTCTTTAGTTTTTACATTGAAGTATTGAACATTTGCTCGCAGTTACATGTGTTGTCTATGCAGTATTTATTTTAATTTTTTTTAATTCCGCTTCAATTCAAAAAAGCGAGCGCTTTACTTCTCGCTTTAAGCGAAAAGAGGTTTGTCCTTTTCCTCGCTTCACGTTCTTTACAATACTGGTTTTAAGTACCTTGGGCCGATTATCCAGGGGAACAGAGAGATCAACGAGGATGTCACACACTGTATAGGGGCAGGATGGATGAAATGGAGATTAGCATCTAGCGTTTTATATGACAAGAAGGTGCCCCCGGAACTTAAAGGCAAGTTTTATAGACCCGTGGTTAGACCAGCCACATTATATGGGGCAGAGTCAGAGTGTTGGCCAGTCAAGATACCAGAAGATGAAAGTAGCGAAAATGAGTTTGTTGAGATGGATGTTCAGGCACACAAGGTTAGATAAGATTAGGAATGAAGATATTTAGACAAAGGTGGGTGTGGCCCCCATAGAAGACAAAAAGCAGGAAGCGAGGATTAAATGGTTCGGGCACGAGCAGAGGAGAAGCCTAGATGCCCCAGTTAGGAGGTGCGAGCAGTTGGCCTTGACGGGTAGGAGAAGAGGCAGAGTGCGGCCTAGGCACGACATGGCGTGACTCCAGCTCACCGAGTACATGACCCTTGATAGGAAGGTATGGAAGGCGAGCATTAAGGTTGAAGGTTAGTAGGCAGTTGAGCGTTTTTCTACTCCCGGGTGTAATCGGTTAGTGTCTTGTTTTAGTATTCTAGAGTTACATGTTATGTTCGTACTATTTTTTCACTCTGGTTTCCTAGTACCTTGACACTGTATTGATTATTGATATTACTTTTTCCATTTATTTTTTCAATTCTTAGTTCGCTGGTACTATCTTTCTAGCGTATGTTGTTGTTACTGATTTATTGTCTTATTTCATCTTCTTGTGTCAAGAGTTTATCGGAAACAACCTCTCTATCTCTATGGTAAGGGTAAGGTCTGCAGAAGTTCTACCCTCCTCAGACCCCACTTGTGGGATTATATTGGGTTGTTGTTATTGTTGTTTATAAAGCTGGGCAAACATCATCACCAAAGTCATGATCTATAAAATGTAAACGTGATGTTGAGACAATGTAGAAAACCCTCGTTCTTCTATACTGACATCTGAACAATATAGGTATGGATTAAGGCATTTGGACTACTATCCTATCAGAATTCACTCGGGTAACAAGTTGTTTTTTCCTTCATTCTATCTTTTTAATTTTTAACAGCCATCATACTTGAATGATTTCAGGTTCTACTTTCCAGGTGTTCGAGAAGTTGGTTGCTCCCATTGTGCAAGTGTTTAAATTCATTTAAACATAATTTAAAACAACAAAGATAGTCATGAGGCCCCAAATAATAGAACTCCAGAAACCACATTGTTACTCCTATGTTTGTGTGTATTATATATATGCACTATTTTCTGATTTAACTCACACCTACTAATGCATTTACTGACAACGCAAAGAATTACCTAATAAACTAAAGCACAGCACCTCAGAAATAGATTGCCTGTATTTTCGGATAAAATACACCTAAAATGCACAAATTTAACTAGCAAAAAGGCAAAAAAAAAAAAATTACCTAATAATCTTGCGAACATGCTCCGGAGGCATATCTTCCTTTTGCGTCTCCACAAATCCAAATTTGCGCTTATCACTATACCGCTTAGAGTTAAGCTGCATCCATTTCCTAGCTTTCTCTTCAAGCAGAGCCTCCGTCGGCAAAACAGTATAAGAAGGCGGAGCCGGTCCTCCGCTGCTACCACTTGTACCAGGAGGCATCATTGCTGGTCCTGAGCTTGTACCTGGAGGCGGTGGCATCAAGGGCGGGAAAACAGTATAAGAAGGCGGTGGTAGAGGCGGAGCCGGCCCTCCGCTACTACCGCTTGTACCAGGAGGCATCATCGCCGGTCCTGAGCTTGTACCTGGAGCCGGCGGCATCTCACCAAATCGAAACTCCATTCAAAACTCGGATCAAGGATCCACACCTTCCCAAATTCGACTTCTTTCCTAGGAACCCTTGCCTTAAACCCTTAAATATTTAAGGGCCCAAAAATACTAAACTCTATTAGTATAACATTATATAATATATAATATATACTCTCGTTTATTTATGTGAACTCATAAATCATTATATAAATATAAATTGTTTCCAAATAGTAAAAGAATTTATTCTTTTTTACACGAACTAAAAAAAAATAGGTTCACATAAATTGAAACGGATGAAGTATAATTTATAGTATTATTGATAAAATATTTTAATTTTTAATATTTTTTAATGTTTGGTAGAAGTAGGATTGAGTAGGGGTGTACGAATCAATATAATATTGATTATCAGGTATCGATTAATTAGTTATCGATCACTATCGATTTACCCGATAATATAAGTTAATTTAGAGGAAAAAATGTACAGTATATCACACTTATTAATCTTATAATTTTGATCCCTTTTAATTATGTTTTAAGGAGTGAATAAAAGTTTTATGTACATTATCGTTAAAAAGTTGGTTTACATATTCACACACGAATGAACACTAATCAAATTATGAAATGAAAAAAGATAAATTCACCATATTAACTTGTATCCTGCCAAGACACTAACTAACTTATTAATAATTTTTAAGCAACAATAATTATTTAAGAGAGAAATGTACTTATCCAACAATTGTAGCAAGAGCAACAACATATTTTGAAAAAGTAGTATGCATACTCCAGACTATTCGGAGAATCCATTGGGAGGATCAATCAGTAGAATATACTGAGCACTAGGAATATTACAGGACCATAATAGCAAAAGCCATATACGAGGAATTAAGAGGTTTGCTCAAGTCCACTTGTGCAAACACGGTACAAATCAACATAAAATAGTAGCAATTAAACCTTGAAAATTAAAAAGTCCAAATATAGTACTAAAAAAGAATGAAGTTCTAAGGTGATTTATATACCTAAGTATAAAATTATAATTTTGATAAAGCTTATTTGATTATCGATTAAATCGTTAATAAAATTGTGCAAACCAAGACTCGAATTGATAATCCAATAAGCTTTTTTCGGTTCGGGCTATTTGTGTTACCCGATATATGCCAGATTTAGTAAGTTATTAGGATAAAAAAAAATTCCCACTAATATATTTATCTTCTCATCAATTCTATTTTGTCGTGTGACCAGGAGGTCACGGGTTCGACCCGTGGAAACAACCTCTTACAGAAATATGGATTACAATAGACACTTGTAGTCCGGCCCTTCCCTGGACTCCGCGCATAATGGAAGCTTAGTGCACCGAGCTGCCGTTTTTATGTAGTCTTTTTTTCATATTTTTTACTTTTTTATTTTCTTATTTCAACTCATATTCTTTAAATTAGCTATCATCACATTCGATTGATCCACACGCATAAAATATATTCTTTTGTGTCTCATCTTTTTAACTAAGAAATTGCCGAGACAAGTGTCATAACAATGGATAATAGGCTCACCACTTTACCATTTGGTGAGAAAAAATTTCTTCACGGATAATATTTGTTTGTTCGTTTTGGGAGCGAGCTCGATTTATTATAAAATTAATCATTTTATTCTGTTTTTGTTCAAAAAGGTTCCATCTTTACCCCTCTTATGTGATGTTTGTTGTGATTGTTATTTTAGTTTTATTATATTTTATTGTTAAATTTATTGTCATGTGAGATAAAAAGATCACTTTTATGTAAAGATTGATTTGGTGTGGTTATATTGTTACATTATTTTATATGTAACGGGTTTTAAGTTCAAATAAAGGATGAGGGTTATTGCAGACTAATCCTTCAAATATTGAATTTGTTGAGGTATGAATAGAGCAGGGAATGTATATAGTATTCATGTTCGATCTTAACAACTTTTAGATTGTGACCAGTTGATTGATTTAGGTCATTATGTGAATATTAAATTTTAAATCATAGAATATGAGCAAATTATCTTCAAAGATAATAATTTTTGGTTAAAAAATATTCAAAAGTCATACATACCTAGGATTGTTTGAATAAATTAGTCGAAACCATCTTTCATATTTAAGCTGGCAATACAAAACCTTATAATTTCTTGCGAAAGATGAATATTGATGGTTATATTGATTTTTGGATGTCTGCAGAAAGTTGGGTTAGATAAGCGTACGGATAGAGCTTATCTATCAATATCTTCCGAAGGCTTGGTCATAACGGGCATTGGCGATAGGAGATATTGGACTTTGCGTAGATTCTGTACTTATATGTCCGAGCGAGTTTATCCGGAGGTCAAATCATTTTTAGTTGTTGATAAACCTCTCTTTAGGAAGTTAGTTACAGTTTTAGTAATAGCATCATTCACAGTTTTGGAATGGTGTTCAGGGCGAAGGTATTGTGGCAGTTGTGGATTCAGCTGAACCCAATAGGTTTTGCTTAAACTATGTATCTGTATTAAAAAAATTACTAAATATGTAAAACTATTTAATTGCGAATCCAGTAACTAAAACGAGCTAGGGTTCGTGGCAAGATCAGAATCTATAATCTTAAAATCTTGATTTCGCCTCTGAATTGGTGGTGTTAGCGAGTGAAAATCATGTATATAAAATGAAGCAATGTGTGTATATATGGTGGACTATTTTTGTGTGTAGCAATTGTTTGTTGGCATCTACTAAAACTAGCTACATTTTGATGCATATTATTATATAAGGTAGTATTAGAGAAGAAAGTGCTACACACAGAATTGGTCTTGTGGGGTCCATTCCATTGGTTGGCAAAAGTTGGCAATAGACTTATACATATTTTGCCTACACTATGCCGAAGATTTAAAGATCTTACTTGGAGCCAAAGTTTGAAAATAAATGAAGGAGGTTAAAGCACACTTGGAGCCTACGGCTCTTTTCTACAATAAAAGGAGGCCTCTTTCACTTCTTCAAACACACCAACAAAGAGAGAAATAAAGAGTGAGACATCATAGATAACAACAACAACAACAACCTAGTATAATCCCACTTAGTGGGGTCTGGAGAGGGTAGTGTGTACGCAGACCTTACCCCTACCCTGGGGTAGAGAGGCTATTTCCAAATAGACCATCGACATCCTTCCCGACAAGAACTTCCCACCTTACTCTTGGGGAGACTCGAACTCACAACCTGTTGGTTGGAAGTGGAGGTTGCTTACCACATCGGCATCACAAATAAGGTATAAGAAAATAGTTTGTGAGAAAAAATAGAGAGTGTGAGCCATATTATAGTGAGATGGGAATATCAAAATAGGGTTATTTTTTTAATATTATAGTGGTCTTTGTAGTATTTTATTCGGGCCTACAAAGTATAAAATTCCTTACTATAGTGATATCAGTTGCTCATCTAGGGGTTATGATTTTTTTCCTTATTCAGCACGGTTTTCCACGTAAAAATCTTTGTGTCATTGTCAATCTTTTTATTCTTGTTGATTACCATGTCTCACACCAACATTATTATTTCACTTTTATTACCGTAAATATTATTATCGTGGTTGATTTATTCTCATCAACTGGTATCAGAGCACAGGTTCTGCTCGTTCACAAAAATACTATTCACTGTCGGTAATATTATACTCGGTGAAAAAAATATCCGGAGTAAAGTACAATATAGCAAAATTCAACGGAGATAGCGATTTCTCAACACGGCAAAGAAGAATAAGGGATCTGCTCATTCAACACACAAGGTACTAGATGTTGATGCCAAAAAGCCTGATACCATGGAAGTTGAGGATTGGGCTGACTTGGATAAAAAGGCTGCTAGTGCAATCAAGTTGCACTTATTAGACGATGTGGTAAATAACATCATTGATGAAAACACCAGATATGGTATTTGGATAATGTTGGAAAGTCTATACATGTCCAAAACTATGACAAATAAATTGTACCTGAAGAAGCAGTTATACGCCCTACACATGGGTGAAGGTACAAATTTTTTGTCACATTTAAATGTGTTTAACGGACTAATCACACAGCTGGCCAACCTTAGAGTAAGAATCGAGGAAGAAGATAAAGTCATCTTGTTATTGAACTCGTTGTCATCTTAGTATGATAACTTGGCAACAACCATCCTGCACAGTAAGACTACCATTGAGTTGAAGGACGTCACAATGGCTCTTCTACTCTATGAGAAGATGAGAAAGAAGCTTGAAAATCAAGGACAGGCTCTCATCATAGAAGGTAGAGGCAAGAGTTACCAAAGGAGTTCAAGCAATTATGGTAGATCTAGAGCTCGTAGGAAGTCCAAGAACCGATCCAAGTCAAAAGCTAGAAATTGCTACAATTGTGATTAACCAGGTCACTTCAAAAGAGACTACCCAAATCTAAGGAAGGACAAAGGTGAAAGCAGTGGCCAGAAGAATGACGACAACACAACTGCCACAGTATAAAACAATGATAATATTGTAAGAGGAATGCATGCACTTGGCAGGTCCAAAGTCGGAATGAGTGGTTGACATATCAGCATCTTACTATGCCATACCGGTAAGAGATCTTTTTTGCGATATGTAGCAGGTGATTTCAGCACTGTGAGAATGGGTAACACAAGTTACTTAAAGATTGCAGGGATTGATGATATTTGTATTAAGACAAATGTCGGATGCACATTAGTTTTAAAAGATGTGTGGCATGTACTTGATTTGCGGATGAACTTGATCTCGGGAATTACTTTGGACCAAGATGGGTACGAGAACTATTTTGCAAATCAAAAGTGGAGACTCACCAAGGGATCATTGGTGATTTCAAAAGGAGTTCCTTATGGCACGTTGTACCAAACAAATGCAGAAATATACCGAGGTGAATTAAACGCTGCATAAGATCAGATTTCTACAGATTTATAATACAAAAGAATGAGTCATATGAGCGAGAAGGGATTTCAGATTCTTGCCAGGAAATCTCTCATCTCTTTTGCCAAAGGTACAACAGTAAAACCTTGTGACTACTATTTATTTGGTAAGCAACATAGAGTCTCATTTCAGAGATCATCTGAAAGAAAATTAAATATGCTTGATTTAGTATATTCTGATGTTTGTGATCCAATGGAAATTGAATCGATGGGCGGTAACAAATATTGTTACTTTTATTGATGATATTTCACGCAAATTGTGGGTTTATATCTTGAAAACCAAAGATCGGGTGTTTCAAGTTTTCCATAAATTTCATGCTCATGTGGAAAGGGAGACGGGTCGAAAGCTAAAGCGTCTCCGAAGTGACAATGGAGGTGAGTACACTTCAAGGGAATTTGAAGAGTACTGTTCAAGTCATGGGATCAGACATGAAACGACAGTTCCTAGAACCCCACAGCACAATGGTGTAGCCGAGAGGATGAACCGCACCAATTTTGAGAAGGTGAGAAGCATGCTCAGAATGGCTAAACTGCCTAATAGCCTGTTTGGCCAAGCTTCTCAGGAGGCAAGAAGTGCTTTTTTTCCCAAAAGCACTTTTTTCTCCTAACTTGAGGTGTTTGACCAAGCTTATTTAGGAAAAAAAAGTGTTTTTGGGAAGAAGCAGAAGCAGTTTCAGAGAAGCAGAAAAAAGTAGCTTCTTTCCAAAAGCAGAAGCAGAAGCAGTTTTGATTTTTCTTCTTACCTAAA
>MU782786.1:14021-58124 GCA_026770625.1 Nicotiana glauca | reverse complement strand
AAATTTTTAGATTATTTATTTACTTATAATATTAATTATTAAGTAAATCTATTCATGTCCTTATTCGTAATTTGACACTTAAAAGCACTTTCTAAAAAGCTTGGCCAAACACAAATTATTTCTCAAAAGTGTTTTTCAGACTGATTAGCCAAACACAAACTGCTTTTCCCCAAAAGTACTTTTTTCAAAAGCACTTTTGAAAAAAGCACTTCTCAAAATAAGCTGATTTCTCCAGCTTGGCCAAACAGGCTATAAGTCATTCAGGGGTGGAGCAGTTCAGACAACCTGTTGCCTGATCAATAGGAGTCTATCAGTTCCTTTGGAGTTTGACATCCCAGAGAGAGTTTGGATCAATAAGGTGTTGTCCTACTCACATCTAAAGGTTTTCGACTGCAGAGCTTTTGCACATGAACTAAAGGAGCAGAGAATAAAGCTAGATGATAAATTCGTTCCCTGCATATTCATCGGATATGGAGATGAAGAGTTCGGATACATATTGTGGGATCATGTAAAGAGGAAGGTCATCAGAAGCAGAGATATAACCTTTCGAGAAAGTGAAGTTGGAGCTGGAGATGGTCAGTCAGAGAATGCCAAGAATGGTATAATCCCTAATCTTGTTACAAATCCTTCTACTTCTAACAATCCCACAAGTACAGAAAGTAGGCCGATGAGGTTGCCGAGCAGGGGGAGCAACTCAGTGAGGTTATTAAGTAGGGGGAGTAACTTGATGATGATGTCGAGCAAGTGGAGCACCCCACTCAAGGAGAAGAACAACCTCAACCTTTGAGTAGATCAGAAAGGTCAAGGGTAGAGTCATGCAGGTACCCTTCCATAGAGTATATCCTTATCATTGATTGGAGGGGGAGGAGGGCATAAAATCTTAAAGAGGTGTTGTCCCATCCAGAAAAGAACTTATGGATGAAAGCTATGCAAGAAGATATGGAATCTATAAAGAAAAATGGCACGTACAAGGTGGCTGAACTTCCAGGTAAAAGACCACTTAAATATAAATGGGTCTTTAAACTCAAGAAAGATGGAAATGGCAAGCTGGTCAGATATGTGAGCATGTGATTTTTGCCCTATCAGAAATACTTCTACAAAATTAAAAGAAATAGATTTTTCCCAAAAAATTCAACTTTATAAGATTTTATATTATTTTTTTATTAATTATTTTTATTTTGTGCATGTTTAATTTTATTAAAATCATGAAAATGCCCCAAATATGTCAAAAAAATCATGCATTGCATATTATACTTTGTGTTCATATTTAGAATTAATTAGTTAATTAATTGCTTTATCATAATAAAAAATCACAAAATTTTCATTCATTTTTACATTTTTAGCCTTTAATGCTAAATTAGTAATTTTCTCTTCTTTAATTTAGGATCAACTAATTTTTATAAATATTATAATAGATAATTAGTTTAATTTTACAAATTATATTAATATAGGATTTGATTTAGGATTTTAATTAAAGAAAAGAAAAAGGAAAATAAAGAAAAAAGGAAATAAGAAAAGAAATCGAAAAAGGATTAATTTGAAATTGGGACAATTTTTATGCCCAAATCCGTCCCAAACCCAAGCCCAAAACTCAGCCTACCCGGTCCAATCCCCTTAGCCCCAAAACGACCCCGTTTCTTTGTCTTTCAATCGTAACTGTTAGATCCTTTTGGTTCAACGGCTCAGAAGTGGTCACTCAATTCCTATAATGATGTCCGAATCAGAGATCCCGCCCCCCATCTCATTCCATCTCGAACACTCTCAAACGAGAAACCCTAGCTGCCCCTTTAACCCACGCCGCCTCTGCTGTGGTCCGCCGATCGGAAATCGCCTCACGGCGGCAGACCACCTCCAAAATCCACCAAATTAATATCCTATAACCACATTTCCCTCCCCTTTCCAAATCCCAAACCATTTCCCTCAAACTGCTCGAATCTTAGCTCTAATATTCACAAAAAAACTAAACTTTTCCCTTTTGGTTTTTCGGCCAATTTCTGGTTTGTTTGAACCCAAGACTTCCATTAGTCGACCGTTCTTGTTAAGAACAGTCGATTAATGGTCGTCCAAGTTCATTTCACCCAGTTGAAGCTTGTCTGAGTCCTTGACTGGTCCGAATTTGGAGCGAGTTCTGGTAATTTCTTTACCATTCTTTTCTCCTTTCCTCTTTTGATTATCCCTTTCATTTTTTTTCTTCTTTTTAGCCGCATGTTTTAGGTTTACAATTTTAGATTTTTCTTTTCTTTTGTTCACGACTGTTTTGTTTGTTTATTTTGCATCTGTTTATTAGATTAATCAAAGCATGTTAAGATTTCATCATCTGAAGTTTAATTTCAATTGCATAAACTTAGTTTAATTAGGGTTAACTTTTAGGTTTTACAAATAACATAATTTTTCTGTTTCTTTCTATGTTTGTTTTATTTTATGCTCGGTGTTTAGTTCAAGTTAATTAGAATAATGCTACTCAAGTTGATTAACGAGCTATTTAGTTTATTTTTGGTTAGCTGCTAGAAAAATTAGTTGAATAAATTGTTTAACTTGCCAACTGAATAGGTTAGTTTCTAGGGTTTCTTTGCAGTTTCATTATAATTCTGGTTTGTTTACTTTTTAGTTGTGTTAGTTGTTTGAATCCTATTTTGTTTTAGGTTGATTATGCGATCCTGTTTAATTTACTAATTAGACTTAGACTTTTTTGGTTTAAACCCTGAATGCCCTTAAGCTTAAGACTAATTTTGGAATTAAAAGAACATTTGAAACAATGCTTAAGAGGTTCCCTAAAGGTCTTTAAAATTAGAATTGGTTAGAATTGAAATAGTCAGTAAATAAAAGGGTAAAACTGGATTTTACATAGGGTAAATATAAGAAGGTTCTAGTATTTTGGACAGTTGCCCTCATTTTTAGCAAAATATGTTAAAATTGGGTGGGATAAAGGACATATATCTGTCAATAGTTGTTGTATCATCTAACCTTTAAGGAATTTAAGTTAGAATATGCTCTTTTGATGCTATTTTGGGGATCTCCTTTAAAAGGAAAGCTATTCCATCATCCTACAAAATTAATCAGCACATTTTGACCCTAAATTTCAGAATACAAAAGAAAACCTTTGAAACTTTTTTGTCCTTAAAACTTCAGTTTTCTATCTAGATTCCTAGGTTAATTCTCGAGTACTCTGATTTTCTGGAAGCTTGAGTGTTGATTATTGGTTTTCTGGGATGTTTTCCTTGCTGATGCTGTTTGGTTCTGTTTGCTGCTCATTTCTTCAAAGTTTCAATCAGTATTTCCTCTTTTTCTGTTGGTTTTATTGTTGTTTAAGGTACCGATTTTACCTCTCTAGATGTATTGCCTATTTGGAATGATACAATATTGACAAGTTTGCAAGTTATGTGTAATGAATGAGTATTCTTCCATGTGATTAGTCGACTGATTTGGAATGATATAATGAATGAGGTTTAATTTGTTATTCAATGTGTGGTGTTATAAAAGCCGTTGTTCTGAATCTCAAAAAACCATTGTGCTATGTTAAAATGACACTTGCTATTTTTTACACTTAGTCTTGCATCCTGAGCCCATGATAGGTTTTGATCACTTTTGAGTAGTATTACTTACAGTTTTATCTCTACTCTTTTGAATGTATTGTGTTAATAACTACTATTCACAAAGTTTTCTTATTTTCTTGGTTGTATATGGAGTTTGTAATAAGAAAAGGAAACCTCTGGGATCCTTTGGTTTAGAGCAAAGATGTTGATTCGCAAAGCAGCTCTATAGCTTGCCTTTGTAATTCGACGCCCTCTTTTGAAAGTCTATAGCAATTGAAAGAGCTCAATGGAGTACTCTGTTGGTATAACAAATTTTTCTTAAGAATATGGTCATATCTGAGATGAATTGTAACTTAAATCTAGGGATTGTTCACTAATGACTTGATTTCAGTAAAGAATTAGTATGAAGTACGTTGTAATTTTTTTTAAAGTTGATTACTGTGGTTAGTAGTTGTGGTTTGTATTATCTTATGAATTTATATTCCGTAGTACATTATTATAAACATCATGTACTCTCAGAGTAGTCGAATGTGAGCCATACGTATTGGGCCAGACTTGCAACAAGGCCAAATCTGGGGAATTACTTGGACAAGTTTGGACCCAAGCAATTGGGCCTTGGTATTAAGATCAATAGCTTAACCCCAGCTATGAGCTTATTCTTCTGAAACTTAACATAACTTCAATTCTAATCAGGGTATTAGAAATCGTAATAGTGCAGTTAATTTTAAAACTTGAACCAAACAACTTTCTGATTTTACTCTTTTGTGAAGCAAAACTGGGCTTGAACAAAGCGTGCTTGGCTATTTCCTTCTATTGTTGAAAACAGAATTGTGAAAGGCCCAGTCAATTAGAGTTGCGACTGGGTCAGCTTTACCAAATAACCAATTAGGCCCATTCTCTTACATTTTAGGCATGTAACCATTGGCACCAGTTTATTCCCCAATGTAATTGAATTTTTATCCTTATACGTTGTTGTCTACTTTTATAGCAATCAAATTAGCTTAGGAAAATCTTAACATCCGTAGTTTGCTTTAGTTGAACACAATCTTTTTGAAATAAATTAAGGCGTGCCATCCACAAATGAAATTCATAATCTATGGCCCTCATATTGACACCAAAATAGTGCGAAAATATTTGGAACATTCATAACTAGTGTAGAAAACACTTTGAACATTTGTAGTTTGCTTTAGGCGCGTTTATAATAAAATTATCATAGTTACATGTACGATTTCTATGACGTAGTTGTGATGCATAATTTTCAAATTCGGGGGTACATTTATGTGACCCAGCCAAAACTTCTAATAACGTTAATAAATTAAATATGTTGTAGGTCATGGGTACGATTCCCGTGATACGATTCGCAATGTGTATCAAACAAATAAGTGTACGACAATCGTAACTTGTTCAAGAAATAATTTCATAAATCCTAAAAAGCGATTAAATTAATTAAATATGATTATAAAGTTAAAAATGTACATTAGGTTTAAAACATGTAATAAATAAGATAATTAGGCCAACTAATAGTTAAAGCGACCGTGCTAGAACCACGGAACACGGGAATGCCTAACACCTTCTCCCGGGTTAACAGAATTCCTTACTTAGAATTTCTGGTTCGTAGACTTTTAAATAAAGTAAAAATATTCCTCGATTTGGGATTTAAAATAAATTGGTCACTTGGGACACCATAAATTATCCCAAGTGGCGACTCAGGATTTAAATAAAATAATCCCATTTTGAATTATGTCCCTTTAATTGGAAAAACTCCTTTATTTACCTTCTCGGGTGGAAAGGAGGTGTGACGGCTCTGGCGACTCTGCTGAGGACCATAACCCAGAACTTTTGGTTCAGAGTTCAGGGTTCAAGAATTCGAGCTTAGAATAACTTTTATAATTGGCTTTTACTTATTATCTGATTGTTTATTACATGTGGACCTAATGTGCTAAATGTCATTTTTTACCGCATTGATATTATTTGAACTGTATATAAACTGCTGCAAAATCCTTCTCTTCTCATCTTCTGGGAAGTGCACGCTGGCGTGACTTCTTTTCTGTTAGTGTCATACCCTAATTTAGAACAAGGTTCGGACAAGTTGCAAAGCTGGATGATCTTTTGGTTACCTGGCTGCCCCCCGGCTCGAGTTGTCCACTCGGATAAGCTAGGTCTAAAACAATACACCCAGGTTTTAAACCTAGAATAACACAGACTCATGCCGGTCCATATTAGGAACGCTTGTTTGCATCATATGCATTTGACTTTGGGGACTCAACACAGGGGTTGGGTCCGTCTAAGACAGGTGTACCCAAAAATCAAAAGACCATCCTAATGCATTTTTACGCACTATTTGTACCATTATTTGCTTCGGTTTGCATATTGGACGGTTTCTAGAATAGGGAGAAAAATTGGAAAAATTCAAATTGAGGTATGAGAGAGATAATTACCCACTTTTGATAAATCTGATGTCCAAAATATACCGAAATCTGCCAAAATTTTGAAAAAAAGGAGAAAAAAAAGAAAAAAAAGAAGGGAAAATTGTTTCAAAATACTTCATGTTTTCTGTTGCATCAAAACTGACCAAACTACGCGGGTTTGATTCTCACCGGATGTGGGATACGTAGGCAATCCTCATCGGGTCCAGCCCCGCTTTTGTAAAAATAACCCAAAAATTTGAAAATGTCTTCATTGTTGTCATAAATAAAGTGGGTGATGTCGTTTTTGTCTAAATAGCCAAACATCCCGACGCGACGCCGGAAGGCCATTTTTACAAGAATAGCCACTGACGGTTTCTTTGCCAATATTTGGCCACCTAGCAAACATAGCCCTAAAATCTTCCCTTTTGAAGTGTTGAAGGGTCGTATTTGCAAAAGTGGACGTGTTTATTTGAATATTGAATTTTGTAAAATGACCCCTTTTATTAGCTTTAATAAAATTTACTTTGTTTTAGATCAATCATCTTAATCTAAATGTGCAGAATGAGCAGGAGTCAAGATTTACCAATGAAAGTTATGACCAAGATTCCGTTGGAACTACACATGTGGTTGGAAGATTTGGATAAGCAAGGACGAGACATGGTCAACCTTTACTTGGAGCTCTCACGAATTACTAAAGATCAGGCCTAGAGGGGACATAATAAAAGCACTGTCGGACTTCGAACTCATACCTACTTTAGAGAAGATAGCGGGTTATGCTAGGAGTACCGAGGGTCTGAGACATAAATACCTGGTCGCTCCAAGGGCCGTCACCCCTCACAAGTTTCTGGATTTGCTAAAAATAAGCAGGAAGGTCCATTATGCAGATTTGGCAGATGGGTTTTCCACTTTACACTTCATATACCAGCGGTACAAGCATGTAAGAGGTTTTGACAACCCGAAAAGTGGAATCTGTAGCAAAGAGAACCAGTCAAAGTGGGAAGAGCATAGATGCTTCACTTTCATGGTGGCATTCTTAGGTCTTCTAGTTTTTCCCAGGAAGGACGGGAATATTGATCTACGGGTAGATAGAGTCGTCAATGTTTTGATTACCAATACCAAGAGCACCCTTGCACCTATGATAGTATTTGAAATATTCCGAGCCCTCACGGCTTGCAAAGCCGGAGCAAATTTTTTTGAAGAGTGCAATTTGTTATTACAGATGTGGATGATTGAGCACATGTGTCATCGTCCTAGATATATGAATTACGGATCTATAGAGAAAAGCTACATTGGGGAGTTTGGCACAAGGGTCTCAAGGTTCAAAATGCCATAAGGGTTTGGAGATAGGATATCCCATCTTCATTCCATAACTGCAGGGCAGATAGAGTGGATACTGGGTTGGCTTCCTGTTGAAGAAATTGTGTACATGCCTGCCACCAGTCCTTATGTCACGACCCTAAACTCAGACCCGATCGTAATGACGCCTCTTGTGAAGACAAGGCCAGCCGACACACTTCCAATTCACTTTAAGCAATTTAAAATAATATATATTAAGTCTTAAAAAAAATAAAATCCCAAAATATCAGTGAACAATATAAGTTGTGGAAGTAAAAACCAACACAGCCTAGCATCGGGGTATCACCAGTCATGAGCATCTAAGACCATACTACAAGTTTGAAAGTCTACTCCACTACTACCTAACTGAATCAGAAAGGAAATAAGATAGAAGGAGATTGCACTGGGCTGCGAATCGCCAAGCAGCTACCTAGTAAATCTCTGAAGACCTGCTGGAACTATCAACCCTCAGTAGCAGGACCTGTAGCGTCCAAACGTACACACAAGGGTGCAGGAAGTAAAGTGAGTACTCCAACTCAGTGAGTAATAAAAATAAATGAAGACTGAGTGATAGGAAATCACGAAAAGCACATCAACATGTTGTATATAAGCAATACAAAACCAGTAAGAAAGCAATGAACCTGTGAAATCTCTTAAGCACCTTAGCTCAGTTTAAAACTTCTTCAAAAATGGCTTTTAAATAGTTAAGCAATTGAATGCAAAGCAATTACAACAGATAAGCATAGAAGATCCGCTCCTCGGGCAAAATTACACAATTAAACAGGTAAATAAGAAAGATAACCACATAAAGTTCGCCCCTCGGGTACAATGTCAACAAATTCGCCCCTCGGGCAATATCTCAGAACAATACCATTGCCTCGGGCTATATCCAAGAACCATACCAGCCCCTTGGGCTATATCTCACATCACAATGGGTACCCGCGCTCACTAGGGGTGTGCAGGCTCCTAAAGGAGCCCCTTACGGCGCAAGCGCAATATCAAGCCATCTCGTGGCATCATAAACAGACTCTCAACCTCATGTCAATATAAAGCCACATAATCTCAGGCCCTCGGCCTCATTATCATAATCAGTATATCATTGTTGCGGCGTGCAACCCGATCCAAAGTATCCTCCCAATACAGGCCCTCGGCCTTACTCAGTCAGAATCTCAAAAGCCCCTCGAGCATCAGTAAAATATGAAGCTCAGCTCAAATATCATTAAAAATATCAATTAATGTGTTTAAAACAGAATAACATAGCTGAGTTTTTTTAAAATAGTGGAAATATAGAATGACTGAGCACAAGTATGAAATTAAACAGTGAGGAAAATATTTTAACAATCCCCTAAGGGTTCAAACAATTGGCATGAAGCCCAATGTAAGGCCCCATGAAAACTTATACTCAAAACCTAGTAGCTCGTAGTGCCAAGTTCTGAATATGTGTTAGGAATGTGTAAAGTTCGGACCCTTTTTACTGAACTAGCACTTAAAAATCAAGAATCCAAGTTTTCCAGAAAAGGTGCTATTATGCGGTAGCAAATCAAGTGTGCGGACCACATTTCTGCCGCAGATTGAGTAAGTGGTTTGGTTAAAATTGAGGACAAAAATGCGGTCCATTATGCGATCACATAACTGATATGCAGACCGCATTTCTATTGTAAAGTGAGTCAGTGTGTTAGTCAAATTTGAGGTCCAAAATCCAGTGCATTATGCAACCGCAGATCGGGTATGCAGACCGCATTTCTGCCGCAAACCCAAACAGAAATGTTCAGAGTTTTGGAGCACTTTTGCAGTCCATTCTGCGGACCGCATTTCCACTTTGCGATCGCAAAGCGCGACCGCAAATCTGACTCGGGCTCCTATTTTTTATAAATTTTAAACCTGACCCTTTCTTCAATAAAACACTCCAACCCCTCATTTTAACATATTTTCTGAACAAACTAGAGAGAGGGAAGAGAGAGTTCTTGAGAGAGAAAGTCCTACCTTCATCAATTTGATTCTTAAAAGTCACCTGGGCCGGGAAATTTCAAGCAATTATCTTCATCTCCGTTCTTGTAGGTAAAATACCCAGCCCTTTTCATTGGTTTTTAGATTTAAACAAAAATGGGATTCTCATGCATTGATTCTTGAAAATAAAAGTTGAAAACATACATGCATGTTCTTCAATACCTAAAATCTAGTACAAAAAATTGGGTAGGAGTATAGATTTGCAAAAGGAGCGGTTGATAACCTAAATAAGTTCGGGTAGTAATTGTGAACTTCAATTCTAAGATATATGTGTTAACTTGTGAACTAGATTGTCGGTACTAGGCTGTTGGTGAGCCGAAGTAGAAGTAAAAAGGGAAATTCGATTCCAAGTATGTATGACTAACTTTAACCTTTGTAAAGTTACCTTGTTTGGTGTACGAGTATTTGGTATGTGTTACCTATGTGGACTATTTGTGTAACATTGTGATTAATATGTCTTGAACATTGTTTGTTAAGTCTCCCGATATAATGGTGTAAGTAAATAGCAACAGACCAAGTGTGTGTGTGTGAATGTGTTTGTGTAGTAAAAGCTGCGTAACAAATGAAGGAAAGAAATCGTAATTGATGCAATTGAAACAACTATGGTAATATCATATGTGACTTGTCGTGGGCAATTATCGTTGTGACTTAAATTGTTATTGTTGTTGTGAAATGATATTCGGGATAGCCTGAAGCCAAGTGATCGAACTGTGAACTATTGTTGTTGTGTTAAATGTGAATGTTCGGTGGGATCGGGTTGCGCGCTGCAACACAAAGTTATAAGGTGTGGGTTGTAGTGATAAGGGTGGCCGAGGTAATACGGGTGGCTGAGGTAATAAGGGTAGAAAAGTGATCATATTCACTATTGAAATGAAAATGTATGAAACTCTTGAGTATGAAATGATGTTGAAAGGGAAAAAGGAGAGATTGTGAAACTTGTTTAGCTTTGGTTGTTCCTTTCATGTGCATTTGATCGTTGATTCTATTACTAATCGTTACTTGTATATTATTTGATTTTACTTGGGGTAAAGTTTGTTCATACATACCAGTATAATTCAAATGTACTGACGTCCCTTTTGCCGGGGGTGCTACATTTGTGTTATGATTGTAGGTAGTTCTATAGCAGGTACTTCAGTCCACCGACAATAGCACTCCTTCACTTCCCGTCAGCTGAATTGGTGATCCCCTTTCCTCTCAGGGACCTGCGTGGCTCATGCCGCTTTTCTTCCCAGAGTCTCATTTTTGTTATTTGTGTAAGGTATAGCTGGAGCCTTGTTACCGGCAAGTATTGTAAAACTCTTTTGTATCCTTAGAGGCTCCGTAGACAGGGAGTGTGGGTTATGTGCTTATGTATCTTGTATTTGGGTAGTGTAACTTGTAAACCACGCTAAGTAACCATGTATGTTATGTATATTTCGTAAATAGGTGTTTAAATTATAAATGGCTATCTCCTTTGCTTGATGAGTAATGAAAACATGGGGTAACACGTGGGATAGGAAAGGCACCGGGGTCTGCTTGACTGGGGCTACCCGGTCGAGCGCCGGTCATGTCCGTTGGTTTTGGGGCATGACAAACTTGGTATTAGAGCCTGGGGTTTTAAAAGAGTTCTAGGATGTCTCGGAGTCGTGTCTAGTAGAGCCCTTCTTATCAGTGTAATGTCGACCACATCTATAAGTAGGGTGACATGGACATTTAGGAAATTAACCTCTTCTTTGTTATTCTATATCGTGCGATGAAGTGAAAAGTGAAAGTATTTATGTCCAACTCGTGCTCTGTTCTGAAATTTTCGGTAATGGCACCTAAGAAGAGAGCTAGACTCGACCTTGGGGCTAATGCCACCCCAAGTGTGGCTATAAATCATGTACCTGATGCCGTGGGTGAGAGTGACTCCCCAGTCCTGAATCTACCTGGCCTATGTATTCCAGATCAATGTATTCCTATTCCTGCTGCGGCAGAGGGTGCTACCATCTCTCCCGCCGATATTCCTGATTCTAATGCAGTTCCAGCTCCCGGTCCTAGAGTTTCTGTTGGGACCTTAGAGGAGCCATCCATATGTTGACCCAGTTAGTGGATGCTCAGGCCCAGAGATCTCATGATTCCCCTGCATCCTCCAGCGGATAGGGAGATTCCGCCAGCTCCAGAGTCAACCAGTTTCTGTGGTTGGCCCCTCTAGAGTTCACAGGCACAGACCCAGAGGCCGATCCGCAGGATTTCCTTGATGAAATGTATAAGACCATTCTAGTGATAAAGGCTTCGGAGATGGAGGGAGTTGAATTGGCTTCATACAGGTTGAGAGGAGCAGCGTATTCGTGGTTCGAGATGTGGGAGGATTCCCGCGGGGAGGGAAGACCTCCAGCTAGATGGGATGAGTTTGTAGATGCATTTATGGACCACTTCTTGCCTGCCGAGACAATGTCAGCCGCCACTGAGTTTGAGGTCCTCAAGCAGGGATGTATGAGTGTTTAGGAGTACCACATGGAGTTTGTGACATTGTCCAAGTATGCTCCTCAGTTAGTGTCGACCATGGATGCTCGAGTTCGGCGATTCATTCAGGGCCTTAGTCCTTTGGTGGTGAATAAGGCTGCTATAACAGCCTTACACTCGGATATGAATTATGGAAAGATTATGGGATTCGCTCAGACCATAGAGGCTAGAAAGTTGAAGATACGGGCGGAAAGGGAGAGTAGCAGCAGGGCCCGATCAGTAGGTCACTCAGGGAGACCAGTTCAGGGCAGAGGGCCATCAAGGCCATCCCAGTCATATGCTCAGTCCTCAACGAGCGCACTGCCATCTGTGCATAGTTATCAGCAGAGCAATCACTTGAGACCAGGTTCAGACAGTAGGAGACCCCATTAGTCCGGCCATCCAGGAGGGAGATCACAGCAGCATGGGAGGGCTCCATGCCCCAAGTGTGGGAGGTTCCATTATGAGACTTGTTATTAGATATCCCTGTGTGTTATAGATGTGGGGTGAAAGGTCATATCCAGCGGGACTGCCGTTCGCCCAGTCAGGGCATGGGTAGGGGATTTGCTCAGTCATCCGATTCTTCAGCCACCATATCATCCGTGCGTCCTCCAGCTCTAGCATGACGGGCTGCAGTTAGGGGTGGAGCTCGTGGTAGAGGTGGACCCAGCTGGTTTTATACTTTGAGTGGTCTCCAGAGTGCAGAGGCTTCTCCATATGTGGTTACATATATCTTGTCTGTTCAGGCCATTGATTGTTATGCTCTTATTGATCCGGGGTCCTCTTTGTCTTATGTCACCCCATTCATTGCTTCAAGTTTTGGGATGGAACCCGTATAGCTTCATGAGCCGTTCTCCGTATCGACTCCGGTTGGTGATTCTATTATAGCCGCGCGAGTTTATAGGAATTGTGTTGTCACGGTATGTGGTCGTGTTACCACTACCGATCTTATCGAGCTTGGAATGGTGGATTTTGATGTGATTATGGGAATGGACTGGCTTTATTCGTGCTTTGCTAAACTTGACTGCGGAACGAGAGTCATGAGACTCGAGTTACCTAATGAGTCGGTTATTAAGTGAAAGGGGAATGGTGTGGTGCCGAAGGATAGGTTTATTTCCTACCTTAAGGCTTCGAAGATGATTAAGAAGGGGTGCATCTATCATTTGGTCCGGGTGGCGGACACCACTTCAGAAGTGTCTACCCCGAATCCGTGCCAGTCATGAATGAGTTTCTTGAAGTGTTTCCGGACGAGCTTCCAGGAATTCTGCCAGATAGGGAGATTTATTTCGGGATTGATGTATTTCCAGATACGCAACCAATATCTATTCCACCATACAGAATGGCGCCAATGGAGTTAAGGGAGTTAAAGGAGCAGCTGAAGGATTTATTAGAAAAAAGGTTCATACGACCGAGTGTGTCGCCGCGCGGTGCTCCGGTTCTTTTTGTCAAAAAGAAGGATGGGTCGCTCCGGATGTGTATTTATTACCGGCAACTCAACAAGGTCATCATCAAGAATATATATCCTTTGCCACAGATAGATGATTTGTTCGACCAATTGCAAGGTGCAAGGTTCTTTTTCAAAATTGATCTATGGTTTGAGTACCACCAATTGAAGATCAAAGAGTAGGATATTTCTAAGACCGCTTTCAGAACTCGCTATGGTCCCTTTGAATTCTTGGTCATGTCTTTTGGGATAACCAACGCCCCAACAACTTTCATGGATCTTATGAATTGGGTCTTCAAGCCATTTCTAGACTCTTTTGTGATTGTTTTCATTTATGACATCCTTGTTTATTCGCGGAGCCGGGAGGATCACACCGATCACCTCAGGGCAGTTCTGCAGACTCTTCATCAGCACCAGTTGTATGCCAAATTTTTTAAATGTGAATTTTGGTGAGAGTCTGTTGCCTTTCTGGGTCTAAGAATTTCAAAACTTCCGAATTCCAAATTCGATCAAAAAGTCTATCAAACCTCGTCCGAATGACCTGAAATTTTGCACACAAATCCCAAATGACATAACGAAGCTACTGCAACTTCCAGAATTCCATTTCGACCTCTATATCAAAATCTCGCGTATCAACCGGAAAATGCCAAAAACTCAATTTCGTCAATTCAAGCCTAAATCTACTCCGGACCTCCAAAACACATTCCGATCATGCTCCTAAGTCCCAAATCACCTAACAGAGCTAACCAAATCATAAAAATTCCAATTCGAGATCATATGCTAACAAGTCAAAACTTGGTCAAACCTTTCAAATTTTTTAAGCTTCAAACTAAGAACCATTCTTCCAAATTCATTCCGATCATCCTAAAAACCAAAACCGATGATTTGATGTGACGACCCGACCCGTCATTTCATGACTTACCGCTATGTTTTCCCCATTTTCAGCTTCTTTATACTTTATTATCCGTATCTTGTGTAATCAAGTTGATTTAAGGTGGTTTTAATAAGAAATGAGACACTTAGTCTCTTTTAAGAAACCTTACATTGGAAAAATCAACCGGATGTTGACTTATGAGTTAGAGGGATCGGATGTGAATTCTGATGGTTCGGTTAGCTCCGGGTGATGATTTGTGACTTAGGAGTGTGATCGGAAGTGATTTTAGAAGTACGGTGTAGAATTAGGCTTGAATTGGCGAAGTTAGTATTTTGGCGATTTCTGGTTGTTAGGTGAGATTTTGATCCGAGGGTTAGAATGAAATTCTGAGAGTTTCTGTAGCTTCGTTAGGTGATTTTGGATATGTGTGCAAAATTTTAGATCATTCGGAGGTGTTTTGGTCGGGTTTTTGATCAAATGCGTAATTCGGAAGTTTTGGAAGAACTTAGGCTTGAATCCGATGTAATTTGAGGGTTTTGGTGTTATTTGTGGTGTTTTGATGATTAGAGAAAATTTGAATGATATTTTAGGATGGGTTGGCACTTTTGGTTGAGGTCCCGAGGGCCTCAGGGTGATTTTGGATGGCTATTGGGATGAATTTTGGACTTATGAGATTACTGTGTATCTGGTTTCTGGTATTTCCGCATCTGCGGAAAAGGAACCGCAGATGCGGTTGTGTAGGTGCGGATAGAAGGTTCGTAGATGCGAGTTCTTGGAAGGTTTGCTGTTTCCATAGGTGCGGTCTTGGGGCCGCATCTGCGATGACGCAGATGCGGTAGATGAGTCGCAGAAGCGAATTGGCGTGGCCTTGGTATTTCTGCAGAAGCGGACACGTATCTGCAAATGCGGAGAGATGACTGCAGAAGCAGTCATGGACTTAATGAAGATCCACAAAAGAGGAGGTATAACCGCAGAAGCGGTAGCCGCAAATGCGGTAAGGGAATCGCAAATACGAAAATCACTGTTCAGAGAAGGGTTTTAAAGCTCATTTTGTTCTGCGAGCTTAACTCATTTCCACCATTTTTTATTGACCTTGAGAGCTATTGGACGAAAATTGACGGGGATTTTGACTAGGTGTGATTGGAGGCGAGTTCCTTGACCCTAATACATGATTTAATAGTAGAATTAACATAGAAATTTGTGGAAATTCATCAAAAGAGGATAAAAATAGGGCCTGGAAATTTGGTATTTCAAAGTGGGATTTGATGGGTCATTTGGACTCGGATTTGGGAGTTTTTGGTATGTATAGACTCGTCGCGAGATAAGGAATCCGGTGATGTTAATTTTCTGATTTTTCGAGAAGTCAGCCCGGGGCTCTGGTTTTGCCAATTTCGATATTTTTTGAGTCTTTTCGATTGGGTTATGTTTCCTTAGCCTATTGTAACGTATTCGTTTGGTTTGGACTAGATTCGATGGGCGAGGAGGTCGATTTGCGAGGTAAGGGCATAGCGAGCTAGGATTTTAGCAGGCTTGAGGCGAGTAATGATTGTAAATGACATCCTGAGGGTTTGAAACCTCGGATCTGCACATCATAGTGCTGTATTAAGATGACTTACACGCCGGGTAGTGAGCGTGGGGTAGAGCACCGTTGGGGATTGTGACTTGGTCCGTCCCGTTTTATGAATTTACTGCGTATTTGACTGAAATTACTTGCTATCATCGTAATTTGGGCTGATTGCCATATTTGGGCTTTGTGCCAGCTATTTGAACCCTTTGGGGGTTGTTGTTGATAATTCCTCACTGTTTTAATTATATATTTAAACTCAGTCATGTGTTTTCCACTATTTTAAAACTCGGCCAAGTTTACTATTCCTTAAACACTTGAAATGATATTTATAAATATATTTTTGGGCTGAGCATCATGCTTTATTGTTGCCCGAGCGGCTTATATGATTTTGTTGACTAAGTAAGGCCGAGGGCCTGTATTGTGAGGATACCTTTAGATTGGGTTGCACGCTGCAACAATGTTATACTAATACTGATATGAGGCAGAGGGCCTAGATTTGATGCCACGCGATGGCTTGATATTGCACTTGGGCCGTAAGGGGCCCCTCCCGGAGTCTACACACCCCCAGTAAGCGCCATCGACGTTAAATGGATCGGGCTGCATGCCGCAACGATATGTGGAGCGGGCTGCATGCCGCAGTGATACCGTTACTGTTTGATGTGTTTACCTTATTTCATTTGTGTGCCATTATATGTTGTTTATGCTTCTTCTTGCAATATTCACCTGATGTTCTGGTATTATCTGATAATCGTGTGTGGTGCCCGAGAGGCGAACTTCTGTGCTTATCTGCACTATTTGTTTTGCATTCATTTGCATAAATGTTGAAAAAGTCATTTTCAAAAGAGGTTTTAAACTGAGCTAAGACATTTCTAGAGGTTTTACAGCTTCACTGCTTTCTCTCAAAGGGCTTTTCACTGCTCCTATATATCATAATGGTTTGTTTTATGTGATTTCTTACTGCTTTGTTATTATTTACCCTTATTACTCACTGAGTTGGAGTACTCACTTTACTCCCTGCACCTTGCGTGCAGATGCTGGTATTTATTCACCCGATAGCGAGTTTTGACTGATCAGAGGCAGAGCTATAGGAGTAACGAGGTGACTGCCTGCGTTCACAGCACCATTTTTCTCTCTTTTGGTTCATTATTCCGGCTTGTATATTTTAGGTCTTGTAGTTGTATTTATACTTTGAGATGCTCGTAACTTATGACAACCTGGTTTGGGCTGTATGTGGGTTTTATTTTGCACTTATTAAAGAGATCTTTTGTTAGACTGTGGCTATTTAATCATATTAAAGCTGCTTATTAATGTTAACTATTCTAAAAAGATAAGTTGGGTTAGTTGGCTGGCCTTGTCTTTACGAGAGGCACCATCACGACCAGTGCGGGGTTTGGGTCGTGAAAAGTTGGTATCAGAGCCTAGGTTACATAAGTCTCATGAGTCATGAGCAGGTTTAGTAGAGTCTCGCAGATCAGTACGGAGACGTCTGTATTTATCCTCGGGAGGCTGCAGAACCTTTAGGAAAACTTCATATTCTTGAATTCTTATCGTGCGTCCTTTGATTCAGCTTGAAAAGTAACTCATGAAATTCCTTCCACGTATTCATATGCGCGAACGAGCGCTCAGTATCAGATGTGCCTTAATGGCTTGTGATTCCGTGATCGAGAGGTGAGACGTGATCTCTATGAGTTGATGTTGGGCCAGTCTGGTGGATTTGAGGCCAGATTTTTGCCTATGGCTTGAGCACTGAGGTGCTGATTGTGTGAACAAGTGTTTTAAACTTATATATTCGGTATTGTCCCTATTAGGGGGAATGTCGGTTGGATATCCATGTGATGAGTAAGTTAGTACTGCGAGATGTGTCTATATGACTTTTTAGTGACGAAGAAGTCTGCTGGATAACAGATGAACTATTAAATGTTCGATTTCTATTGTGATTTGATGTGTAGCCCGAGTTATGGGCGCGTGAAGAATCGTTTCGTGTCTCCTAGTTGGGGAGTGAAGTGCATTTCATGTGGCGGTATGAGTTCAGACCCAGGAAGACTAAATGACTGTGTAATGAGTATGACAGTGGAAGGTATGCGGAAATGTTAAATTGAGGCGAAACAGGTGGGTTATCTCCTGCGGAGTGTTCTTAAGTGGTATGATACTTATGTGTATATTAGAAGATCTCATGTGTAATTGAAGGGTATGTGTTGAAATTTGAAATTTTGGGTCGCTTAAGGGAGTGGACTCAACTGATGCGGGGATGAATGTGAGATTTGCAGAAGATTACAGCACTAGATGATTTGTGTTTTTACAAACTTATAAATGATTGGAGTTTGATTTCACTGTGATATTATGACATCAATATAGTACATGCGTATGATTTATTGAGTGCGTTTTGATCTATGGCTTCGATCCAAGTTGGGGAGTTTGCCATTGATTAAGTTTATTGCTCGGCTAAGTGCTATGTTGGTTCCAGTTTGAGGCGTGCTGGTGAATCAGTTATGGCTTACGGAGATTGGGGTCGAGGATGGCCGTGAAGGAATTTATGTTTATTTTCAAAGGTTATAGGTGCCTTGTATGTGTGTAAGAATCACATGATGTCTTAAGTTGCTGTTAGTAAAGAGTGCTCGGTGCATAGAGTAGGAAGATGCTTGCTTGTATTGTGATGAGGTCATATCTTGCGGTGTCAGAGTGCTAACGAGGCATGGGTGGTTCTATTTATTGGATCAGGCTAAATGTAGTTAAACAGAGTAAATGACTCTCGAGAATGGTACTAATGTGTTCAAGATTCTACATATGACAATTGGGTATCTTGAATTTGTATATGTGATTAGAGCTGAGTCTCCATTGGGAGAGGTCAAGATGGGTACTTTTCTATATCAATTATGGGCTTCTATATAGCACTGTCAGGAAGGTGCAGGCAATGGTTCGGAATTCATAGAATGTTCTATGATGTTTTGAATTACAATGTAGCAGTTGGAAGGTACAAAATGGTTCGTGGGATGTGTGACAGCATGGTCTCGTGATTCAAAGTCACTCAGGATGAGTGCGGATGGATGGTGTTATATGTTGAATGCAGTTGCTATTATTCCTAGGGAAATCAGGGTAAGTCGAAAGATGATGGATTAGTTGGCCATATATCTGTTGGCATATTGGTGATAGAGATCAATTCCTTCAGCATGATCAAGTTACGCGTGTGATTTGTGGTGGTACAGGTGAGGCCTGTCGTCCGTCGTAATTGATGTTATTCAAGAGTATTCCATTGTTAAGGGCCTATTACGTGTAGGCGGATCCCAAAAGGGTCATGGTGGGATGGACCACTACTTAGAGATTCGCATATTCTACGGTTATGAGAATTCACCTATGTGTTGCTATGGTTCTCCTGAAGTGTGTTAAGTAAAAAGTTTTATATGATGAAGTGTTAATCTAATAATGGTTCCGAAGCTGAGATGAAGAGCGTGTTTTATCGTATGTTGGCATGTTGGGTGCAATGAGTGGTATGGAATTTTAAGTGAAGATAGAGGTAACAACTCGGTATGGATAAGGATGTCACGAGCTCGGATGAGCAGGGAAGAAGTTTCGACGTTTAAGGTAAATCGGTATTGTCTTCAGTGTTACCTGAGAATGATGTTTTGTGAAAAGGCTTTGCACCATAGTTAATAATTCTTGATCACTTTTCAATGTTAGTACGGTCGGTGGTCTGGAGGTACGACCCAGTTATTCGTAATGGTAAGTTGTGGGAGGGTGTCCCACAGGAAGATTGTGTGAGTATGGCAGTTAGTCACTTGATTGATTGAAGACTTGAACCAAGTATGAAGGTTGTGGTAATATCATTGAATTGAGAAAATATTCCCGGAGGGCACTCAGTCTATTGAGTTGTGGACTACGGATGATTTCTCCGACTTTGATGGATGTTCTTATGTGTTACGAGCGGAAGATGAGTTGTTAGGGACCTTTGAAAGGTAATTAACCTAGTTCAGTGTGATCATAATCGGTTTGAGGTCGGTGGATGGATTCAAATGTGAATATGGGCTCTATGTCAGGCCAAACGGGTTCATTTAAGTGATGCGCTCCTTATGGAGGAGGAGTCAGGGTGTTATTTCGTTGTCAGATTTTTATGCAGTGATACACTGTGCCGTGTGAGTTGTGAGACGGTTTGAGAAAATGCTTATGTGTTGAGGATCCACGTAGAAATGATGTTTATGAGCAAAATGGCTCTCGATATTCAGATTGTATATCACACCTTAGTTGAGCTTGGGTTTTGGTAGCTTATAGCACTATATGTCCCCTCAGGGATGGTATTATGCACTTAGCGTGCTTGTGACCGAAATTCGATACTTTATATTAATGAGCAATTTAGCTCGATGTACACCTCTTTAGGTGAGTGTTATGTGTGGATCGGGTGGCACGCCGCCATGAGTATGTTATTTGGATCGGGTTGCGCGCCGCAACAGAGTGATATTGAGCATAGTTTTCTATATGCTATTTTTGTATGCCTTGCTTCCTATTTTTTCTAAGGAGAGCACGTATTAGTGCGTGAGTTAGGCAGTTCCTTCCAGAGTTCGTCTTTCTTTTTGTACCGCATTTTAATCGGTAGCCTATCGGCACTTTGTGGCATCATATGAGGCTTTTGATTATGTACGGGGTGGCTTATTTCCTTAGCGGTTCGTACTGGATGAGGTCACGCATTAGGGTAAAGTTATGCGGATGTATGATATTGCAAGTTAGATTCGTGTCTTCTGTCTTTATGATGGGAGACGGGTTCTCCATCTTGTGTTGTGGTGGTACTGGAGAGCTTGAAGTACAACTCTTTCATTTGAGTCATTTTCATGAATTGACTATGTTTGGACTGTTGCTTATTGGTGCGCGTATTGTGCGAGTTGTGGCTTAGTCCTGTATTAATGTGTAATGTCACCAGAGTAGTGTGTTGATTAGATGAGATCGTTGGGATCTTTAATGAGTACGAGCAGATTCGATTTCAGTATGTTGGAAAGATAATATCGAGCTTCGACTCGGAAATTTAATGTAGTATTTGCTAAAGGAGAAGTGGTTCCATGAATGGTTGATCTGAGAAATGGTGATGGCTTACTGCGTGTTTTAGTTATCAGTTGCAGTATATGTAAAAGTATTGGAAAGAAGCTTTAGCTGTTAAGAGGTTTTCTACCAGTATTCAGGCCTTGTGTGTAGGTGCTGTGAATGGGAGTTATTGCTACATATGTTTGAGTTATGTGGAATATCAAGTAATTGCACCTGAGGTTGCAGGTATGGGTTATTACAGCTAGTTTCGGCTTGTTCTGAATATAGATGGGAGGTTCTGGACTTGTGTACAATTTCGGAAATGGAAATGTGGTTCTAAGGTTTATGGGCTAGATTGGATTATGAAATTGCAGTGACAATGTGTAATTGGACCTATGAGAGATAGGGTGACGGGGGATCGCCCCGGGTATATGCATGGTAAAGTTATTCAGCTATTGGTTGGCTTCTAGAACAACTCTGGATATGCTCGAGGACGAGCGTTTGTTTAAGTTGGGGAGGATGTGACGACCCGACCCATCGTCTCATGAGTTGCCGTTCTGTTTTCCCCATTTTCAAATTCTTTATGCTTCATTATCCGTATCTTGTGTAATTAAGTTAATTTGAGGTGGTTTTAATAAGAAATGAGACACTTAGTCTCTTTTAAGAAGCCTTAAATTGGAAAAGTCAACCGGACATTGACTTATGAGTTAGAGGGCTTGGATGTGAATTTCGATGGTTCGGTTAGCTCCGGGTGATGATTTTTGACTTAGGAGTGTGACCGGAAGTGATTTTGGAGGTCCGGTGTAGAATTAGGCTTGAATTGACGAAGTTAGTATTTTGGCGATTTCCGGTTGTTAGGTGAGATTTTGATTCGAGGGTCGGAATGGAATTCCGAGAGTTGCTGTAGCTTCGTAAGGTGATTTTGGATGTGTGTGCAAAGTTTCAAATCATTCGGAGGTGTTTTGGTCAGAGTTTTGATCAAATGCGTAATTCAAAAGTTTTGGAAGAACTTAGGCTTGAATCCGATGTAATTTGAGGGTTTTGGTGTTATTTGTGGTGTTTTGATGATTGGAGCAAGTTTGAATGATGTTTTAGGATGGGTTGGCACTTTGGTTGAGGTCCCGGGGGCCTCGAGGAGATTTCGGATGGCCATCGGGATGAATTTTGGACTTATGAGATTGTTATGTATCTGGTTTCTGGTATTTCCGCATCTGCGAAAAATGAACCGCAGATGCGGTTGCGCAGGTGCGGATAGAAGGTAGGTACGAGTTCTTGGAAGGTTTTCAGTTTTCGCAAGTGCGAGCTTGGGGCCGTATCTGCGATGACGCAGATGAGGTAGATGAGTCGCAGAAGCGAATTGGCGTGGCCTTGGTATTTCCGCATAAGCGGACAAGTATCCGCAGAAGCGGGATCCGCAAATGCAGAGAGATGACCGTAGAGGCGGTCGTTGACTTAATGAAGATCCGCAGAAGCGGAGGTATAACCGCATAAGCGGTAGCCGCAAATGCGATAAGGGAACCGCAAATGCGAAAATCACTGTTCAGAGAAGGGTTTTAAAGCTCATTTTGTTCTGCGAGCTTAAGTTCATTTCCACCATTTTTGATCGATCTTGAGAGCTATTGGACGGAAATTGAAGGGGATTTCGACTAGGTGTGATTGGAGGTGAGTTCCTTGACCCTAATACATGATTAATGGTAGAATTAACATAGAAATATGTGGAAATTTATCAAAAGAGGGTAAAACTAGGGCTTGGAAATTTGGTATTTCAAAGTGGGATTTGATAGGTCATTTGGACTCGGATTTGGGAGTTTTTGGGCTTAGCATCATGCTTTATTGTTGCTCGAGCGGCTTATATGATTTTGTTGACTGAGTAAGGCCGAGGGCCTGTATTGTGAGGATACCTTTGGATCGGGCTGCACGTCGCAACAATGTTATACTGATACTGATATGAGGCCGAGGGCCTAGATTTGATGCCACGAGATGGCTTGATATTGTGCTTGGTCCGTAAGGGGGCCCTCACGGAGTCTGCACACCCCCAGTGAGTGCCATTGACATTGAATGGATCGGGCTGCACGCCGCAGCAGTACCGATACTGTTTGATGTGTTTACCTTATTTCATTTGTGTGCCATTATATGTTGTTTGTGCTTATTCTTGCAATATTCACCTAATGTTCTGGTTTATCTGATAACCGAGTGTGGTGCCCGAGAGGCGGACTTCTGTGCTTATCTGCACTATTTGTTTTGCATTCATTTGCATAACTGTTGAAAAATTCATTTTCAAAAGAGGTTTTAAACTGAGCTAAGACATTTCTAAAGGTTTTACAGCTTCACTGCTTTCTCTCAAAGGGCTTTTCACTGCTCCTATATAGCATGATGGTTTGCTTTACGTGATTTCTTATTGCTCAGTTGTTATTTACCCTTATTACTTACTGAGTTGGAGTACTCACTTTACTCCCCGCACCTTGCGTGCAGATGCAGGTATTTGTTCACCTGATAGCGAGTTTTTACTGATCAGAGGCAGAGTTATAGGAGTAGCGAGGTGACTGCCTGCGTTCACAACACCATTTTTCTCTCTTTTGGTTCATTATTCCAGCTTGTATATTTTAGGTCTTGTAGTTGTATTTATACTCTGATAGATGCTCGTGACTTGTGACACCCCGGTTTGGGCTATGTGTGGGTTTTATTATGTATTTATTAAAGAGATCTTTTGTTAGACTGTAGTTATTTAATCATATTAAAGCTGCTTATTAATGTTAATTATTCTAAAAAGATAAGTCGGGTTAGTTGGCTGGCCTCATCTTTACGAGAGGTGCCATCACGACCAGTGCGGGGTTTGGGTCGTGACATTTAAATAAGTCCTAATACATCACTCGGGGCTAGTCATGCCCGAGAACTTGCGAGTGAAGTGCAAAAGCTCAAAACGACCGGTCGGGTCGTTACATCCTCCCCTACTTAAACATACGTTCATCCTCGAACGTGCTTTCCTAAGACCATCAAATCACTGTGTAACCTTACCATGCACATACCTGGGGTGATCCCATGTCACCGTATCTCATATAGGTCCGATGACACAATGTAACTGAAATTTTGCAATCCAACCTAGCCCATAAACCTTAGAATCACATTTCCACTTCTGAAATCATCTACAAGATTAAAATCTCACATTTATACTCAGAATAAGCCCGAACAAGCTGTAATAACCCATACCTACAATCTCAGGTGCAATTACATGACATACTATATACTCAAAACATCTAAATTTTGATAATACGCCTTTTATCAAATAAAGCCTCATTACAACACTTCTGTGTACTACCAATGATAAATAAAACACATAGGAAGTCATAACCACTCCTCAGATCAACCATTCGTAAAGCCACTTCTCCTTTAGCAAGGACCATAGAAAATTTCTGAGTCGAACATCAATATTATCCATCTAACATGCTGAAATCAAATCCGTTTTAATTCATTCTAGATCCCAACAATTTCATCTAATTCCAACATATCTACTCTGGTGACATGACACACCAATACAATTTAAAGCCATAACTCGTGCAATCCGCGCACTAATAAGCAACAATCTAAACCCACTCAAATCATGAAAATGACTCAAATGAGAGAGATGGCCGGAATTTTCAACTTTCAGGCGTTTCTTTATCTCCGATCTCTGAAACTTCACGTCAATTCCCTGTACTCTTTTCCTATCCAGATTCTCCGAATACTTTCTCCTCATCAAATTCTATAATATTAGTCAAATCTATATCTATTATTCTAAAATAGCCAACCTAAAACCAGAGGTTCTCAGAATCAGATTTAGGTTCAACTGTTGTCAAGAATTTTTGAAACATATCACAGGTTTAATTTTTGAATTCTTCTTGATTTTCTTCTCATTTAAATCCCCTTAATTATTAGTTAAATTTCAGCATAAGTTTAACTAATCAAGAGATCCTTATTTAACTTTGGCATATTATCTTAGGATTACAAAATAGCTTAACTTTTAGTGGACACTGTTGACGGCGATAACTCGCTAGAATTTTCAACTTTCAGGCATTTCTCTGTCTCCGATCTCTGAAACTTCACGTTAATTTCCTGTACTCTTTTCCTATCCAGATTCTCTGACTACTTTCTCTTTGTGCTTTTTCAAACCCTATCTTATAAAATTTCTTTTTGTTTTTGATTTACCGTTGTTGTTGCTAAATGGAAAAGTAATCATCATCCAAGATTCAATTCTTCTGCTACAATCAATCTCCCCAGGTTTTTAAGGCACTTCTTTAATTATACCACGAATATTTTTAGTATTTTAGAGATATTGTGAAAAGGCTCTTTCCCAAAAATTTACGAATTAAAATGGATTTTTGGCTTTAAGGGTAATTTGTAGAAGATATTTTTTTATCAATCCACTAGGTAGTGCCTAGGGCTAGTTTTATATATATATATATAAATCAAAAAACAAATACAGTATCTGGAGGTCTTACAAAATGGAAGAGATAAACTTTGACGGAAACATTCCTCCTATTACCAATACTGAGTAAAGCACTCAATGTTGGTATCACATATGATCTACTGTAAAAATTGACAATAAGAACTAGCCTTACATAGTAAAAGTACACATTTGCAGATTTGGCCCAAGAAAAATGCTTTGTGAGTAATTCACTGTGTTGACCAACATAATTAACGTAAAATGTTGTGCTCACTATTGGTCTCCATGATTTTATGTAGTATTTGCCTTTTGTCGTCGTCCATTCCATTGTGATCCATAAATGTGCTGAAATCCTTCTTATTTTGTGTATATCTCCTATGATACAAGCTAATAATTGCTTCCCCCTGCACGAGCTAACGACTGTTCTCTTGCGTCTCGTCCAGATATAATCCTGCATTTCGAACCCTGCTTACCTCCCCATGTTATTGTCCTCTCTAGCTTGAATCCCATTGGAATGAGTACATAGTACTAATACCACCACTTGAGACTTAGGCATAAGGAAGGGTAAAATAACATCATTAGTTCCTGCAAAAAAGATCCCAAACACAGCCTTGTTCTTCATAAAAATTAGCCAACATCTGTATCTGTTATCCTTAAAACATGCTTCCTCTATTGTGTTGCTCTTTTCTTCCACTTCGTGTGCTGTCAACATGTGTACTTTTGTGATCCCTTCATGAAGACAAGTTTGATACCTGTTGATATCAAACCAACTTCTCTTGTTGCTGCTCAAAAACTTGCTGAACACCAATTGTTGCAGTAACTTCCTATTCTTCATGTTATTGCATACCCTTTTTCCTTCTTGATTGGAATGAGCTACCAACCACTGAAGTCATAATAGAGGGCAATGAATGAGTACACTAATGCATCCACACACTGTCTCTAAATCACAACTTACGCACAGCCACAATTGCCTCTCAAACATCTATTTAAAAGGTCTAAAGTGATCAGCATTTGTGGTCCATTCTAGCCTTGTTGCTATGCCTGTGCTTCTATGTTTTTCATCTTCAGTAGATTGAAGATTAGTTAACATATGATCCATTGGGAGATTAATCACTTCATTTAAAGTTTCTGAGGGAACTGTTCCTTTGCAACTAAAGCTATATGATGCATTGCATAGCATTTGCATGCCATTGTGGCTCGTCCAATTATATTTTGAAGTACATAAGGAATAGCATGTCTTCACAGGCATGTTACATTGTAAAGGCTGTCCCATAAAACACACTGCCCTTAAAAGCTGCAGCAAATAGGAGTGCATCATTATATGAGTTTCACCTGCAAAAAAGAAAATTATGTAAGAGAAAACGACCATTAATTCCTCCTCCCAATGGATGTGCACATTGTAGTTTGCAAAATTCTGAGACACGCATGCATGAGGACCAACGCTACAGGCGTGGATTAACAAAGTATAAAGCTACGATGTTCAATTGTGTGTTTCCACCTTTTCCTCGAAATCACATGTTCTCCAGCATGCTGATGCTAGTGCCAATGTCTTTAACCATTTTTTATTTGAATCCTTTTTTATTATAGCCGAGACTGTTAGTAATAAAAGCCTAAACTAGTAGTGCAAGCTGGACGTTGGGTCCATCGCTGCAAAATTCAATTAAAAAATACAAAAGCTCCATGAGTTGCACCCTTCTTTAATATTATAGAACATTACACCCAAAGTATTATGCTTTCCACGCTTCATTTGCTTTCTACAGCTTTTCATTGAATTGTTGTGCATTGTATTTCTTGTGACCTTGGTGTGAAAAAATGATCTCACGTGTAGCTAAGTATTTGGTAGCTCTATTTTTCCAAAGCTGTTGCAGACCAGTCATATTCTCTTTTTCTAAGAACCAAGCGTGCATAATAAAGATAAAAAGCTATGCCAAGTGCAGCTTTTCAACTAAATCATGTGCTGTCCCGCATGCTTGCTTCGTGTCCAAAGCTTTGAGCCAATCTTGTAGTGCTCGATTGGTGAAGTTCATTATGGGCATTTTACTCCAATTGCTCCATGCTTTTGCTGTATCTACCAGTACCCCTGAATCTCCTCTTTTTAAAAGCCCAAAGCACATGTATTCAACCTGGACCACCTTTCTTGACATTCGCATCCATGCATGAATTCTTTTTGATCCCATCGAGAGTTCTTCCTTTATCCTATGCTTGTGCATATTATTAAAAATCCCACAGTAGCACGCATACTCATCTAACAATTTTTTAACGACTATTGGCTCTTTGAAAGAATAGGTAAATACCCTCGTATTAGCCCTTGCACAAAAGAACAGATAGTTAGAAAAATTACCAACCAGTATATCCTCCTCCCTTAGGATTTGAATATATTGGTCGCATAAAAAGTCATGTATCCTATTCCTTCCTTTCTCCTGACTTCTTATCTCCTGTTTACCTTCACCCTTAGACTTGGATATTGCATCTTATCTTCATTTACTATCCTCCTCCCTTGTACATCCAGATTCCAAAAATATTGGCATTCAATTTCTCCACGATCTAATGCATGATTGGCTAAGTGATCTGCCAACTTGTTTCCTTCCCTATAATTTTTAGGATATATTAGTTTTCATTTCTAGGTTTTTTTGCTACCCTATTCTCTTGGTTCCGTGGGTGTTTGTATTTGTGTATTTTGCAGGTATTATTTTTGGGAGGTGAACGCGCACAAGCAGTAAAGTAGCAGCTATACACCAGGTTCCACAACATCGGGAGTATACCAAGTCGGGAGTTCCAGGTTATATTCACGAGAATTGGTAACTCCTGCCTCTTGTTTCTCTGTCCCCTATGTTAATTACTTTATTAGCGTAGTATTTCATACTAGTCTAGTTAGTTTAGTGGGCTTGTAGTTACTATTTGCTCCCTTTGTTGTTTTGTGTGGTATTTTTTTCTCCGTTTCATTTTTAGACCTTTGTAGGTATAGAGACTGTGGTTTGTAATGGCAGGGTAGGGTCATGTCCTCGGGGAGGTCAGATAGTAGGGAGGGGGTAGGGAAAGGGTCGGGGGGTGGGACGGGGCCCAAAGATGGTAAATGGAACAAGGTAGCCTGTAGGTTGAGAGTTGGATCATGGAATATAGGGACGTTGACAGGTAAGTCTATAGAGCTGGCAAAGATTCTCCAGAAGAGGAGGGTCAATATAGCGTGTGTGTAGGAGACTAGGTAAGTAGGATTGAAAGGAATGTAGACGGGTATAAATTATGGTTCTCCGAAGTTGTGAAGGGCAAGAACGGAGTGTGAATTTTGGTGAACAGGGAGCTCAGAGAGTCGGTGGTAGAGGTAAGACGGGTGAATGATAGATTAATGGCGATTAAGGTAGTAGTTGGAGGGAGCACTCTGAATGTCATTAGCGCTTATGGGAGGCGCTGGATGAGGTGGTGCGGGGTATTCCGTCGACGAAGAAGCTATTCATAGAAGGGGATTTCAATGGTCATATTGGGTCATCTGCTGGAGTCTATGGTGAGGTGCACAGGGGCTTCGGCTTTGGTGATAGGAACGGGGGTGGTACCTCACTGTTGAATTTCGCTAGAGCTTTTGAGTTGGTGATCGTGAACTCTATGTTCCCAAAGTGGGAGGAACATTTGGTTACTTTCCGGAATATGGTGGCTAAGACTCAAATTGACTATCTCCTCCTCAAGAGGTATGATAGGGGGTTGTGCGAGAATTGCAAGGTGATCCAGAGTGAGAACCTCGGAACTCAACATAGGCTCCTAGTGGTGGATATCATGGGGGTTTACAGGAGATCCCAGAGGCTCTATCGGTATTTTGATGAAGAGGAAGAAGAGGTTTGTTCGGGGTACATCGAGGATCAGGTGGGGAGCTTTGTCTATGCATAATGCGCAAGAGTTGGAGGGGCGACTGACAAATATGGGTGCTTGGAAGAGTGGGGGGCGGGGACGCTAGTGCTATGTGGTCGGCGATGGCGAATTGTATAAGGGAGGCAGCAAAAGAGGTGTTGGGAGCTTCAAAAGGCTATTATGGTGGGCACCAAGGTGACTGGTGATGGAATGACGTGGTCCAAGGTAAAGTAGAAGCCAAGAAAGCAGCGTACATTAAGTTAATAGAGAGCACCGACAAGGATCAAAGAAGAGCGAACAGAGAAAGATATAAGGAGGCTAGGAAGGAGGCAAAAGTAGCGGTCACAGAGGCTATGACTGCTGCTTTTGGTCGGCTTTATGAGGAACTGGGGGGCAAAGGTAGGGATAAGAAGTTATTTCGATTGGCCAAAGCGAGAGAGAAGAAGGCTTGCGATCTGGATCAAGTGAGGTGTATCAAAGACGAGGACGGTCGAGTATTGATGCAAGAGGCCCATATTAGGCAAAGATGGCAGTCGTACTTCCATAAACTTCTGAATGAAGAGGGGGATGGAAACATCGTGTTAGGGCAATTGAGGCACTCCAAGAGTCACCGAGACTTTAGGTATTGTAGGCGCATTAAGGTTAAGGAGGTCGTGGGTGCGATGGGTAAGATGAGTTGTGGCAAAGCGACCAGACCTGACGAGATTCCAGTAGAGTTTTGGAGATATGCGGGTAGGGCAGGCTTGGAGTGGCTGACTGGGCTGTTTAATGTTATCTTCAAGACAAAGAGGATGCATAATGAGTGGAGGTGGAGTACAATGGTTCCGGTGTACAAGAACAAAGGAGATATCCAGAATTGTAACAACTATAGAGGTATCAAGTTACTAAGTCATACCATGAAAGTCTGGAAGAGGGTGGTGGAAATGAGGATAAGAAGGGCGGTGTCTATATCGGAAAATCAGTTCGGGTTCATGCCGTCCTGTTCTACTACGGAAGCTATCCACCTTATCAGGAGGTTGGTGGAACTATACAGGGATAGGAAGAGGGATTTGCATATGGTATTTATTGACCTAGAGAAGGCATATGAAAAGGTCCCTAGGGACATCCTTTGGAGGTGTCTGGAGGTGAAAGGTGTGCCAGTGGCTTACATTAGGGCGATAAAGGATATGTATGATGGAGCTATGACTCGGGTTAGGACTATGGGAGGTAACTCAGAGCCTTTTTCGATGGTTATGGGATTACACCAAGGATCTACGCTCAGCCCGTTCTTATTTGCTCTGGCAATGGACGTATTGACACACCATATCCAAGGAGAGGTGCCATGGTGTATATTGTTCGCTGATGATATAGTTCTGATTGATGAGATGTGAGGCAGCGTTAATGGGAGACTGGAGGTATGAAGGCAGACTAGAGTGTAAAGGTTTCAAGTTGAGTAGGACTAAGACAGAATATGTGGAATGTAAGTTCAGCAACGTGACGGAGGAAGCAGATGTGGAAGTTAGGCTTGACTCACAGGTCATCCCTAAGAGAGAAAGTTTTAAGTACTTAGGGTCAATTATCTAGGGAGACAGGGAGATCGATAGGGATGTTACGCACCGTATAGGAGTGGGGTGGATGAAATGGAGGTTAGCATCTGGAGTCTTGTATGACAAGAATGTGCCACCGAAACTCAAAGGTAAGTTCTATAAAGTGGTGGTTAGACCGGCCATGTTGTATGGAGCTGAGTGTTGGCCAGTCAAGAATTCACATATCTAGAAGATGAAAGTAGCAGAAATGAGGATGTTGAGATGGATGTGTGGGCACACTAGGCTGGATAAGATTCGGAATGAAGATATTCGGGAAAGGGTAGGTATGGCTCCCGTGGATAATAAGATGCGAGAAGAGCGTCTTAAATGGTTCGGACATGTATGGAGGAGGAGCCTAGATGCACCGGTTAGAAGGCATGAGCGGTTGACTTTGGCAGGTACGAGAAGAGGCAGAGGGCAGCCTAAGAAGTATTGGGGGGAGGTAATCAGGCAGGACATGGCGCGGCTTCAAATTTTCGAGGTATGGATCTTGATAGGAATATGCAGAGGTCGAGCATTAGGATGGTAGGCTAGGTGTAGTCAAGAATTCTTCCCTCTTTGTACCAAGTAGTCTCTTAGAATTTCGTTAGGTTTGTTAGCGGTCCTTGTTGTATTCACATTGGTGTTTTTGCATAGTTTTGTGTTATTGTCCTTTCACTTATTTGTTGTGGTTATTTTTTCTGGTATCTTTTATTGTTACATGTCTTTTTGCTTATTTTTTTTCCTGATATTATTGCCTTTCCTGTTAAGACAAGAGTCTCCTGGAAACAGCCTCTCTGCCTTATTCGGGCTAGGGATAAGGTCTGCGTACACTCTACTCTCCCCAGACCCCACTAGTGGGATTTTACTGGGTATGTTGTTGTTGTTGTTGACTCAAATGAGAGAGATGTACCACAAGCTCACCAGTACCACCACACCAAATAATGCAAGCCCGTCGCACCTCGTAGAAATAGAACACACGAATCTTGCCCGAAGGATCATAGCTCAACATAACTTCGCTAAAATACGTGACCCTATCCAAACATTGGTCCGCATGAAACACCTCAAGTCACGATGCCCAAAATCATCAACCAAGCCAATTTGATGCCTAGCACCCAATAGTTAATCACCATAACCATGGAGAAGCGAATGATGCAATGCCACACCAGTCCGAAGGAACATATCCAATGTGCAACAAATCATGCAACACCCAAATACCCGTCTCATTTAAATCCCACTATAAAGCCCAACTAAAACTGCACCATTTGTGCATATAACCACCAAATCTCAACTCCTCGTAACACAGGAGAGTAACTCATAGATCACGAATAAGCTCAACAACAATCGAATGGCACATCTCTCAACAATAGCAGTTCGGAGTAAACAAATCTGACCAAGTGCAGAACACACATCCATGTTGGACCTACCAATGAACCCCAAATCACCTCTGGTCACCCACAATAGATAATTAACTATTTGAAGGTTCACAATGACTGAATCATAGAACATACTACCCTCTAACCAACCTTAGCTATTTTCTCACAATACACAACCACAAAGCCATCTAATCACGAAAACTCTCAGTCTCCCAATACATAAAGCACACAAATCACCATATTTGATCCCGGCTACACTGCCCGAACATCTAACACACATCTGGTACTCGATCATTCCACGAGGGATACTCCTATAATTCTTCTGTGCTACCAAGCCAACTTGAATATCGACATTCGATCCAATAAGTGAGTGCCACAATACTAATGAAGTATTCTTAATTCAAACACATTGCCCTTTTTCTGAAGTTTATACCCTTATCAAGACACACCATTTAGTAATATCATTTACCTAGTCATCTGAAACTGCCGTGCTATCTAAAAATTTATGACATTCCTTTCAGAACTGAATTGTAACCTTACCCATGCTAACCTTAACCATACATAACATACCACATATACCATGCCATCCTATGATAAATATGAGAACTTCATAATCCCTTCCGAGCCACAATCAAATATATACTCAACTAGTCAAGAACTTTCCATTTTATCCCAACTAAGAGAAAATCACTATACATCCCATGCTCCCCATGCCAGCAAAAATTATACATCTCTAACCATGGTAGAAATTATCAAGAACTCTACGAATCCCCTTTCGCATAAAACTGAACCATCAGAACTGACTCCTTCTAACTCAACCAAGCTACACAAGCAATCAAAACCTAAGAGTATTGCCACGAAACACTTGTGGAAACCCACCGCTTCATAAGCACTCAAGAACCGATCATATCCATTACCATGCCAATCCGGCCTACTGCCAAGCTATCCCATCTATCCAAGTTTCCTTTTGATTTACCTTCAAATTGATACTCTTTCTTGATATAACACCATAATTTCTCAACCCAAACTCACCATATGAGACCCAAGCATAAAAACAACATCGTCTAAGGCTCATAAGCCGCTGAATACTCTATTAAATATTCCCAAAAGGGCCACATTCAAAATACCTACCATGAAGGGACTTTCTGCGAATCCAAAGCCATTACCTTTACCTTCCTAATACTGATATATAGAATCCCATAATGATATAGAAATACCATGAGTCTTGACACCCTCCAATACAAATCTCAGCTCCTAGCCAAATATACAACTTGAAAATCTCTAATTATTACATGTAAAATCTTGAACCCATTAGAACCATTCTCGAGAGTTATACACTCTACTCAAATCTTAATTGGAGTGATTAAATGAACCAAACAACTTGTGCTTTATTTGCACTACAACACCGTAGCAGGTAACCTCATTCCAATATAACCAAGCAACTTCCTTCCCTATGCACCGAGCATCCTTTACCAACAAACTCAAGACATTCCATTATTTTTACACACCTATGAAGCATACTATAACCTTTGCCAAGAACTTTCCTTTACTCGAGCCATCTGCAATCTCAATCTCCATAGGCCATAACTGATTCACCCGTACACCTCAACTGGAACCAGTATAGCACATAACCGTGAAATCAACTAATCGATAGCAGACTCCCCCACTTGGCTTGAAGCCATAGATCAAAACACACACGATAACGCATAATGCTTATACTCTAGTACTGCCAAATACCATAGTGAGATTAAACCCGATCCATCGTAAACTCGTGAAACACCGACCATCTATTACTTTAAATCTTCTGCAAATCTCGCATTCACTTTTGCAATAGTTAAACCCACTTTCTTAAGCAACCCAAATTTAAATTGCAACACATATCTTTCACTAGTAACGGAGATCTTCCAACAAACAACATAAGGATCACACAAACTTCAGAACACTCCGCAGGAGATAACCCACCTGCTTCGCCTCCAACTAACATCTCTTTATACCCTTCCACTGTCATAGACATTACACAGTCACTTAATGTTATAGAGTCTGAGCTCATACCGCAACATGAAATTTAATTCACTCCTAATTAGGACACATGAAAAGATTCTTCACACACGCATAACTCGGGGCTATACCTCAAATCGGGATGGAAATCAAGCACCTAATAGTTCTTCTATTCTCCAGCAGACCCTTCTCATCGCTTCCAAATCATATGATTACATCTCGCAGTCATAACATACTCATCGCATAGCCATCCGACCATCACTTCTACTAACAGGGACACTGTCGGACATATATGTTCAAAAATACGTGCTCACACAATCAGCACCTCGGTGCTCAAGCTATAGGCAAAAATCCGGCCTCGAGTCCTCTAGACTGGCCCAACATCAACACGACTGATATCACATCTCTCCCCTCAATCAGGGAATCACAAGCCATTGATGCACATCTGATACTGAGCGATCGTTCGCGCATACGAATGCGTGGAAGGAATTCAAAGAGTTATATTTCAAGCTAAATCAAGGACGCACGATAAGAGTTCAAGAATGTGAAGTTTTTCCTAAAGGTTCTGTAGCCTCTCGAGGATAAATACAGACGTCTCCGTACCAATTCGCGAGACTCTACCAAAACCTGCTCATGACTCGTGAGACCTATGTAACCTAGGCTCTGATACCAACTTATCACGGCCCTAAACCCAGACCCGATCGTGATGGCGCCTCTCATGAAGACAAGGCTAACCAACAGACTTCCAATTCACTTTAAGCAATTTAAAATAATAAATACTAAGTCTTTAACAAAAATAAAATCCCAAAATATCAGTGAACAGTATAATTTGTGGAATTAAAAACCAACACAGCCCGACATCGGGTATCACCAATCATGAGCATCTTACTACCTAACTGAATAAGAAAGGAAATAAGATAGAGGGAGATTGTACTGGGCTGCAAATCGCCAAACAACTACCTAGTAAATCTTCGAAGACCTACTGGAACTATCAAGCCTCAGTAGCAGGACCTGTAGCGCCCGAATCTGCATACATGGGTGCAGGGAGTAAAGTGAGTACTCCAACTCAGTGAGTAATAAAATAAATGAAGACTGAGTGATAGGAAATCACGAAAAGTACATCAACATGCTGTATAGAAGTAGTACAAAACCAGTAAGAAAGTAATGAAGTTGTGAAATCTCTTAAGCACCTTAGCTCAGTTTAAAACTTCTTCAAAAATGGCTTTTCAACGGTTAAACAATTGAATGCAAAGCAATTAGAACAGATAAGCATAGAAGATTCGCCCCTCGGGCAAAATTACACAATTAAACAGGTCAATGACAGGTAAATAAGAAAGATAACCACATAAAGGTTCGCCCTTCGGGCATAATGTTAACAAATCCGCCCCTCGGGCAATATCTCAGAGCAATACCAGCCCTTCGGGCTATATCTCAGAACCATACCAGCCCCTCACGCTATATCTCACATCACAATAGGTACCCGCGCTCACTGGGGGTGTGAGACTCCTAGAGGGGCCCTTTACGGCCCAAGCGCAATATCAAGCCATCTCATGGCATTATAAACAGGCTCTCGGCCTCATATCAATATCAAGCCACCTCGTGGCACATAATCTCAAGCCCTCGGCCTCATTATCATAATCTGTATATCACTGTTGCGGCGTGCAACACTACCCAAAAGTATTCTCACAATACAGGACCTCAGCCTTACTCAGTCAGAATCTCATAAGCCCCTCGGGCATCAGTAAAATATGAAACTCAGCTCAAATATCTGTGAAAATATCAATTAATGTGCTTAAAATAGAATAACATAGTTGAGTTTTTTTAAAATAGTGGAAATATAGCATGATTGAGAACAAGTATGAAATTAAACAGTGAGGAAAATATCATTAACAATCCCCTAAGGGTTCAAACAGTTGGCACGAAGCCCAAAGTATAATAATATCAAATAATTACCTGCCAATTATACAGAAAAATAGTCATTCGGGATTGATTAAGTCACAATCCCCAACGGTGCACGACCCTATGCTCGTCATCTAACGTGTGTTTAACCTCAACATAGCATGATGCTATGCAACTCGGGGTTTCATACCCTCAGAACAACATTTAAAATCATTACTCACCTCGATTCGGTCCAAAATCTAGCATGCGATGCCTTTTCCCTCACGAATCGACCTCTGAATGCTCCAAATCTAGCCACAATCAGTACATAATCATTAAAATATGCTAGGGGAACAAAGCCCACTCAAAAATATCCAATTTACATCAAAATCCCGAAATTGCTCAAACCCGGCCCAGGGCCTACATCTCGGAATCCAACAAAACTCATAAAATCCGACAACCCATTAAACCATGAGTCCAACCATACCAAAATTACTAAATTTCGATAACAATTCAGCCTTCAAACCATACCATAATTCCATTATGACCCCTATATCAAAATCCCGCCTATCAGCCGGAAAAATAAAACTCAATTTCGTCAATTCAAGCCTAAATCTACTCCGGACCTCCAAAATACATTCCGATCATGCTTCTAAGTCCCAAATCACCTAACGGAGCTAAACAAGTCATATAAATTCCAATCTGAGATCATATGCTAACAAGTCAAAACTTGGTCAAACCTTTCAAATTTTTTAAGCTTCAAACTGAGAACTATTCTTCCAAATTCATTCCGATCATCCTAAAAACAACAACAACAACCCAGTATAATCCCACAAGTGGGGTATGGGTCGATCATCCTAAAAACCAAAATTGATAATTTAAAAAAGTCATAATACATCACACGGGGCTAGTCATGCCCGAGAACTAGCGAGCGAAGTGCAAAAGCTCAAAACGATCGGTCGCTTCCTCCTAATGGGCCTTCAAGGCATCCAGCCTTATGCGCCATACCGGGTTTTGAGGCAATTGGGAAGATTTCAGATAGTTCCCCAAGACAAATATCTTAGTGTTCAGGCAGTTGAAATCTGCTCTGATTTCCAATTTTAGAAGAAGTGGTTCATCATATTTGGAACGAGTACGGATATTTGATAGCAAATACCCGAGTACTTGACTTGTCCAGAGGCGAGGTCTCGCCTGGTTGACCAAAGAAAATGAATATAGGGTCGTCATAAGCAAGTTAGAGGGATAAATTAGAGACCTTCAATTTGATAGTGGATTGCAAGCTGCTACAGATGAGGGTGAAAACAAGAAGTTAGCCCATGAAAATGAAGTCCTCCGAGCCCAGATTCAAAGAATGAAGATAGATGCTGAAAACCCGGGAATGAACCAAACGGATGAAAGACTTATAAATGGTCTTAGGCAGAAGTATATGAGTATGTGACTGATTTGGAAAAATCTGAAGGTAGTCTGGCAAGAGATCGGGCATAGTTGGCGAAGAACGAAAAAGGACAGGCAAAGTTTTTTTGGAAATTAAAAGGAAAATATGATAGATAAGTCACAAGACAAAAGAAAAAGCTAAGTATCCTTGAGACTGAAATGGCTAAACAGACAAAGAACTTTAAGGCAGAGAGGGAACATTGTTATGCATTAATGTCCCAACTAGAGGAGGACATGCAATAGTTGTAGGAGCAAAGCCATAATGACACTCAAGTTTTGGAAGTCAGATCTCAACAAATTGGGCGCCTGGTCCAAGAGAAAGGCATCATTAGAGAGAGGATTAGAGGAATTGCTAACTACATCATCATGAAATGCTATGAGTGTGAGGATATGACTAGATCCACTTTCTTCGCTATAGTTATGACCTTTGTTCGCAAGATAATGGACGACTTGGATCGCCTCCAAGGAGATTTTGCACGTAGGCCCGTGTTGAGACCGACTAATGTCCCGCGGGCCGCCGGAGTAGTTTTAGAGGCACTCATGTATTCCTGATTTTTCTTTTAGAGTCTGTATTTCAGTTTCCTTTTAGAGTCTGGTTTGAGTCTGTTTTAGTTTTTCATTCCTTAAATTTGTATGATGGAGTCGTTGTAATAGAGAAAATTAAACATTTTTATTTTTAATGAAAATTTGAAAAAAACCAAAAATTGTTTCTTTTATTTTGCATTTATCCCTAAACTACGTAGTGATCTGATTCACGCGACGTCGTGATATGTAGGCAATCCTCATCGGATCCGTTCATAGCCATAGATAATTTGAATAAGAAAGAAAACAATGCAAAAGAGAGCGTGCAAAGAAAAGAGAGCAAAATAATGAAAAGCGCAAAAGAAAAGAAAAGATTCAAAGATCTGGGAGGTCACAAAAGCCGGGATGAAATACACAACTGTTGCAAAATATGTAGAAAAACATTTAACTGTGTAGGTGCATTGCATTCCCCAACGTGCGATTCCCTATGTATTAATTGTCCCAAACTAACCGGTTTGTTGTGTATTCTTTGAGACAGGTTCTATTTTTAAGGTGGTTGGTATTGCGGTAACATGGCTTCACACCCCTACTTTACAAGATCCAAAAAAAGTGTCGGAATGACATGAGAGAGTCGTCTACCAATAATTCCCCCCTCAGAGGATAGCCCATTGCCGGTTATTCCGACGTCAGAGTCAGCAACTACTGAAGAGAACAGGGCACTGCACCTCCGTATGTTTGAAATGTGGGACGCTTGGTCTAATGGTAGAGAGCCGTTTAGTGCAATAAATGGTTTCCCTGAGATGATTCCCAAAACAAGTGGAACCTCCAACATCCCCATAAATTACCTGAACACCCTAACCGGATACCCTATCAGGTCAGCCCATTTTGCTAGAACGCCTTCTGAGATTTGCCCTAAGGCATTGATTTCGAGAGTGGCTTCTAACATATTCACCGCATGACCAACCTCGGCTACGGCACAACCAACATTGACCAAGCCAAGCTTTGAGCCATCATCCTTTACTTTTCCAATACTACAATTTCTATCAGAGACATCTCATATCACCACAAACTCCTACCCTCAACAGCCTTGATATGAGTTTACCGCAGGACAAGAGAGAACTATAAAGAATCTCGAGCAAGAGGAGATCACTCAGAAAATGAAAGCATAGAACAAAGTCTCAAGAACATACAAGGCCTGAGTGTCGAGAATAGTGTATCCTACGCTGACTTATGCATGTTCCCCCATGTTCATCTGCGCATCGGTTTCAAGACTCCCAAATTTGAGAAATATGATGAACATGGGGACCCCATAGCTACCTGAAGAGGTATTGCAATCAGTTGAGGGGAGCAGGCGAAAAAGAACAGCTCCTAATGGCTTACTTCGGGGAAAGTCTAGTCTGAATTGCATCTGAATGGTATATGGACCAAGACATCTCCCACTAACATATATGGGATAACTTGGCCTGAGACTTTGTCAGACAGTTCCAGTACAATGTGCACATAGCTCCAGATAGAAACTCTTTGTCCAATTTCAAGAAGAAGTCGTCGGAGAGCTTCCGAGAGTACGTCATCAAGTGGCATGAACAAGCTGCTAGGGTGAAACCCCCAATGGATGAGACCGATATGGTCAGTGTCTTCCTGCAAGCTCAAGAGGCTGGCTACTACCAGAACATGATGTCCACTATGGGCAAACCGTTTGTAGAATCCATAAAGATTGGGTAAATGGTAGAGAATGGTTTGAAAACGGGTCGCATCCTGAGCCAGTCGGCTATAAGAGCTACTTCTCATGCAATCTAGAGCGGGTCAGGGGGCACAACAAACTGAAAGAAGAAAGAATAAGTGGCAATGATGGCCTCAGGTCTGAGAAACCACTGTTAACCCCGAGGTTACTTTGGTTCCTCTTCAAACACCCCGCAACATTATTACCCTCACCAAGATGCGGTATATGCCATGACTCCTCATCCTTATGCAATGATGAATGCCCAACCATACGCTCGGCCACAACAATAGTATAACCAGAATCGAGCTCTACCTCCCAGAAATAATCCTCCTCACCAAGCTCCACACAATCCCTGTCCATCACAGAATAATTTTCCATATAACGCCTGTGCCCGTGAGTCGCCCAGAAAGAACAACTTCATACCCATTGATAATCATATTCCAACCTCTAACCAAAGTTGGTCCAAATGGGTTTGTTGCAGCCCGTACCTTTAAATAGGCAAAACCCTGAGTCACCTTCCTACAGACCCAGTACCTGATGTGCTTATCATTCAGGGTAGAAGGGCATGACATTGAGGATTGTTGGACCCTCAAAAGGGTGGTTAAAAACCTAATAGAACAAAAACAGGTAGTGTTGAGGGATGAAGAGGTCCTTAATGTAACGAATAACCCATTCCCATCTCACAACAATGGGCCAGTTATCGGGATAATTTGTGAGGATAAAGAGTTAGACCCAGCTTTGAAGGCTATCATTGCTATCGCGATGTTGAAAAGAAGTCCAAGGAGGTAGCAAAACAAACTAAGGATGAGAAGAAGAACAACTCCATTCCTCAAAGCATAGAAAGGGATGTGGAAACCAAGACAGGGGCAGTACCTCCTAGAGATGCCATTTTTTTATGTTCCCAGGGCTCCAAGAAAGGAACAGTTTATGTTGAGTCCTCTCAAAAGGTTTGAGCAAAACAAGGTCACGCTTACGGTACCAAAGATGTACGTACCAAAGGGGTCTTATGTGGCGCGGGGGTGATAATTTCACCCAGGCTGACTAAGCCCATGGTTATCATCCGCGCACCACAGAAGCCCATGAAAGACCCCACTGTTATCCCCTAGAACTATGACAAAGCAGTAGTGACATACACGGGAAAAGAAATCATGGGGGAAGTAAAGGAAATAAACCCGTATGGGAAGTACCTCAATCTGGAAGAATTGAACAAGACCAAATAGAAGCATTTTTCGCTTAAAAAGCCAGTCAGTGATGAAGAGACAGAAGAATTCTTCTGAAATATGAAAGCTATGGAGTACGATGTAATTGACTAACCCCGAAAGTCTCCCTCCCAGGTCTCACTTTTGTCTCTACTGATAAGCTCGAATGAGCATCAGAAAATGCTGATAAAAACCCTTAATGAGGCATATGTTTCGATCGAGACCACTGTTGAGCAATTGGAAAGAATGGAAGAATGATTTTTTGAAGTCAATAAAATCTCATTCAGCCGAAATGACTTGCCTCCGGAAGGGGCTGCCCACAACAAAGCTCTTTATTTAACTGTTAAGTGTAAAGGATACTACGTGAAAAAAGTTATGTTGGATGGTGGATCTGGGGTCGACATCTGCCCTCTCTCGAACTTACAGAGAATGGAAATTGGGACTGAAATAATTAGGCACAAAAATGTTTGCGTACGTGCTTTTGATGGTGTCAAGAGAGATAAGATCAGGGAGATTGATTTGATCTTAACCATCGGCTCTGTGGATTTTGAAGTAACATTTCAGGTTTTGGACATGTACACCTCCTACAAGGTTTCTCTTAGGAAGGCCTTGGATCCATGCGGCAGGGGCCGTACCATCTACTCTCCACCAAATGGTTAAATTTGAACATGAAAACCAGGAAATTGTGGTCCATGGAGAAGATGAGCAATCAATTTACAGGGACCCGTCAGTCCCATGTTTGGAGGCTAAGGAAGGTAGTGAGCACATAGTCTACCAGGCTTTTGAGATCGTGGTCGCGGATCAGTCCCATGTTTGGAGGCTAAGGAAGGTAGTGAGCACATAGTCTACCAGGCTTTTGAGATCGTGGTCGCGGACTAGTGTGAGGAAGGAACCCCGTGTCCTCAACCCTTCTTGTCAAACGCGTCAATCATGGTCGCCAGTGAAATGATCAAACATGGCTACAAGCCCGGGAAAGGGCCCGGGGCATCTTTTCAAGGCATTACAAGCCTATCACTTTGACTGCATTGAGAAATTCTTCGGTGTGGGTTTCCAGGCCATAGAAGCTAACGTAACATGGGCTAATGAACGCAAGAACAATGGGTGGGTCCTGCCTCAGCCGGTCCCATATCTCTCCAAAATTTTTGTGAAGCCAAGATATATAGAGGAAGAAGATGAGGCCTTCACGGTCGAAGAAATTGAGGACATATGTGGGAAGATGAGGCAAATGTTATATGAGGCTCATATGTTCCAGCCGGGTGAAGGCTCAAGCACTGCTGAGGTGAAATATATGGGACCTGATGCCAAGCTTCAAACTTGGAAGGCTACTCTGTTCCCAGTCAGGCGGGAATATCAGTAGTTCAGTCTTGCCATCTTTTCTGCATTCCGAGTTATTTCAGGGTGTAACTCGAATGTCTTTAGTTTATTTTCTTTAAAATTCCAATGTAAACCCTTATATATTCAAATTCAATGAAATGAAATCAATATTTCCATCTATGAATCTCTTTCTTTATTCTTTCTGATTTTTGTTATTTTTTTATTTAGTTCTAATAACGCAGACTTAAGTAACATGACATGATTGCAGACTTCATACCCAGATCCTAACACGCTGTCTAACTGTGAAATAATGAACTAAGAACCATAATATAATAAAGATGTGGCTTTTAGGGAGATAACCCGAGAACTGGAACAATTTGAGAATAAGCCTAAGCCAAACTTAAATGAAACTGAGCCAATTAAATTAGGTAGTTCGGAAGAGGTCCAGGAAACCATAATAAGCATTAACACTGATGAAAGAACTAGGGATGCATTGATCCAACTTTTGTTCGAATTCAAAGACGTGTTTGCCTGGTCCTATGATGATATGCCAAGACTGAGTGTTGATTTAGTGGTGAACAAATTGCCAACATACCCCGGTTATCCCCCTGTCCAACAAAAATAAAGAAAGTTTAAAACATATATCAGTGACAAGATTAAAGAGGAAGTCACCCAATAGTTGAAAGCGGGTGTGATCCGAGTGGTCCGATACACCACATGGTTGACTAATGTGGTCCCAGTGCCAAAGAAAGATGGGAAAACCCGAGTGTGTGTTGATTGTAGACATGTGATTTTTGACCCCTCCCCAAGATTTTACATATTTTAGCATTTAACTAGTTAGTGTAGGTCTAATATCGCTATTTCAACTAATTTTGACTCTTTTACTTTATTTTATCACAAGGAAATAGAAATTACAAAAAAATAGTTTCATTAATTGTCACACCTCTTTTTTTCACACTTACCCCGAAGGATAAATGTATAAGGGAGTTTTTTCATTTAAAGTGGCATTATTCGAAATGGGATTATTTATTTAATTTTTAGAGTCGCCACTTGGGATAGGATTGGATTTTGGTGTCCCAAGTTACCGGTTTAACTTAAATCCCAAATCGAGGAAAATTTCGACTTCCCAATTGGAGTCTGCGAACCAGAAATTCTGTGTAAGGAATTCTGTTGATCCGAGGGAAGGTGTTAGGCACCCCCGGATCTTGTGGTTCTAGCACGGTCGCTTAAATTATTATAAATGGCTAAAAATATAATTTTTATACATGCTCCAACCTATAATGCAATTTTAAGATTATTAACCGCTTTTAGTTAATTTAAGAAAGTGAACATCGTTTAAGAATGTATTTTTGGATCACGTCACATGAAATGCACCCGGATCCTCGACACATTCTTATTCAACATTTTGGCATGCAACCCGAATTTAGGAAGGATAAAATTATTAAAACGCGCTTAAGTCTTTTTAACTTTGTGGGAGGCCGTGAAATTCGTTAAACGGCACGCCCCAAGTTCTAAGTATTTTTAATCAAGTAATTAATGAGGGCCCCGCAATTTTGGATTTTGTTCGGCGAGGCTCATCTCATTTTATTATTTAAAGGCCAACTTAAAGTGACTACGATTTCTATTTATTTTATTTGTCTCTAAAAGGTCAATTAATTTACATTTATAAATTTGGGCTCGAATTCAAGTCCAAATTCAAACAAAAGGGAAGACCCTTTTAGTTTGAACCCGCTACCTAATTCGAAATTCGAATTTATACTTGCAAATTAATACCTCGTATTCCTAATATAATTTTTAGAGAGATTTTGATTTGGCATGGCACGCCTCAATTAATCTACTCCTAAAACCCAATTAATTAACTAAGAAAGTTTACAAGGCTTCTAAAAATCACCATCCTACTGACATAGCAACCCCCAAGTTAAAGGGCCATAATTATTCATTCAATTGGTATGGCAACCCTTTTGAAGAAAACTAAATACAATCGATTTGTAATACTAGGGAACTGGGCCGGTCTTAAAGTGAAATTAGACCATCCCAACCATCCAACTTAAATGCAATCAACAGCCCATGCACTTCATAACGATTTCAAGTATATTGCTTATCATCCATGATATAATATAATGGCACCGAGTCATAGCAAATTTAATCCACTTTGGACCAAATCCTGCTGATAATTAATGATTTTCAAGAAGAATACATTTAAGTGATGGTATGAACCTAATCCAT
>MU782786.1:0-13039 GCA_026770625.1 Nicotiana glauca | reverse complement strand
TATTTTGGGAAAAGGTCTTTTGGGGGAAAATATTTTGGGGGAAGGGTTCTTCCAATTTTTATTCCCAATTTCTTTTTATCTTCTTTTTTTTATTAAAAATCCTAGAATTGAAAACCTAAATTATCTAAAATTATACTAATTATGAAAACTTATAAAAACTACTTAATCCTAAATTAGAAGAGAAAGATCAACAAAAGGAATAGGTGTAAAAATCAAATATTTTTTGTGAATTTTAAATTTTATGAATACCAAATGACTTCCGATAAAACCTAAATGCTATGTAAAATATTTTTTTGGTATTTATTATTATGATTTTAAAATATTAAAATGTATGAAATGCAGCTAAATAAAGGAAAATTCCTACAAAATCAATAAAAATGATTTTGATCTATTTTTAGGAGTTATCTTCATGTAGGGCAAAAATCACGTGCTTAGAGCTGCCCCTCTTTGCTCGGAAACATGAAGAGTTTTCGGAAAAAGATAAAGTGAGCATTGTGAGGAATTTTTTCCCCTTTGAAACTCCATGAGAAGCATTTTTTTTTGAAAAACTGTCTGACCGAACCTTGCTTTAAAGGTTGCCTACATATCCTTGGCTATAAAGGAATCAGGTCAGGTGTAGTTCGGAAGGTTTGGTAGCTGGGACTACCAAGAGCTGTAGATTTCACTGTTGTTGTTGTTGTTGCTGCTGCTTGCTGACCTCCTTATTACACCAAAAGGAAAATCAAAGCTAAGCTAGCTATGCCTATCAACTATGAGTTACAAGATTCCTATCTATAATTCTTCTTGAAACTTGATCTAGAGTCTTAGCTGATTTTGCTGTGGACTTCAATCCAAATCTTGACGCTTGCAAGTTGTAGGTGTTTTCTTCTTCATGCAGCATTGGGTCAAAACAAAATTAGCGGAGCTTGTGACTTCAATCAGGTTTTGAGCAATCCGCACCCTTACTTGCTTCACGTTTGAATTCATTTCTCTTGTTCTTTTCTTCTTTTCGTTATTCTGGATTGAGACTCATTCCAACGGTCACGCACCTTGTGTATTGAGGTCAACCTACTTACGATACCAAAACAAACAAACGAACAAAATTTTTTGCCCCAGTTTTCACTAGGAAAATTTCGTGAGTTAGTTGTGACACATATCTAAGCAATTAAATAAGGATTGTGCATCTTTGTGAATGAATCCAGGTTATGCTAGAAGATGACCAGGTTTTGCCAAAAAAAGAAAAGGGTCTCGGGTTAGGCCGAGACTTGGGAAGGAACATCTCCTTGGGTTATGCTAGGGAGATCCTCGGGTTATGCCGGGATTTCGGAAAGAAAATACTCCTCGGGTTATGCCAGGGAGGTCCACGGGTTATGCCGGGATAAAAGAAAATGGTCCTTGGGTTATGCCAGGGAGGTCCACGGGTTATGCCGGGATAAAAGAAAATGGTCCTTGGGTTATGCCAGGGAGGTCCACGGGTTATGCCAGGATAAAATAAAATGGTCCTTCGGTTATGCCAGGGAGGTCCACGGGTTATGCCGAGATAAATAAAAGGGTCCTTGGGTTATGCCAGGGAGGTCTACGGGTTATGCTGGGATAAAAGAAAAAGGGTCCTTGGGTTATGCCAGGGAGGTCCACGGGTTATGCCGGGATAAAAGGAAATGGTCCTTGGGTTATGCCAGGGAGGTCCACGGGTTATGCTGGGATAAAAGAAAATGGTCCTTGGGTTATGCCAGGGAGGTCCACGGGTTAAGCCGGGGAGATCCTCGGGTTATGCCGGGATTTCGGAAAGAAAACGCTCCTTGGGTTATGCTAGGGGGTCCACGGGTTATGCCGGGATTTAGAAAGAAAAAGCTCCTTGGGTTATGCCAGGGAGATCCTCGGGTTATGCCGGGATTTGGAAAGAAAACGCTTCTTGGGTTATGCCAGGGAGGTCCACGGGTTATGCCGGGATTTGGAAAGAAAAAGACTCATTGGGTTATGCCAGGGAGGTTTACGGGTTATGCCGGGATTTGAAAGAAAAGGTCTGTGCTACTATGATTTGTTTTTCTTTTGGGGTTTTCATTTAATTTCTTTCTTCTTCTTCTTTTTCTCCTTCTTTTCTTTTCTTTTTTATTTTTCCCTTTTTATTTAGCAGAACGCATGAAAGAATTTCAGGAAACTTCCCTTTTGGTCGCTTTCCTACTGCAACGCTGTTTCGCATTTATTTATTTTTGGGTCGCACCTGCTTCTTGCATGATTGCTTTGAATGGAACCTGTTTTCAACGAAGAACAATTTGTTAGTTTGAAACGGTGGTTGGTTTTGTGGCCTTGATCATCCCAATTGCTTGATCCCGGCCCCATTTCCGTGGAGAAACTTTGCTGGCTTGTTGGCCTCGAGGGTGAATCTCTTTTCAAACCGACCGGGTTCAAATCTAAGGGTTTCATTATGACTCGCCCGTGTGGGCTCTGTCCTTTTCACTTTATTATGCTTTTGCCTTTGATTTTCTTTCTTTTCCAATGTCTTTACTTTGGAAGCAATCAACCACCATGGTCAGTCGGGATTGGCCTGACGCACTCGCTGAAACTGGGCATTTTCTTTGGCTTTTGCCAGGCGAAGCCCTATAAAACTAGTCCTGCCACCTTTTCTTTGTAATAGTATCGGAATCAGAGTTAAACTGAAAGGGATTCAAAGAAGAAGTTTACAAAAGGCAAGCGAATGAGTTTAAAGAGAAGCATCCCTTTCTGGGGAAAAGAAGGACTTATCTGGGGTGTGCATGCTGGCTTCAAATGAATATGACATGCTTCTTGGGCTAGACGACCGACCCACACAAACTTTCCAGCTTCTCGTGAACCCATTGATCCGCATTTCAAAACCAGGGAACCTTGCCATGACTCTTTTAGTGATGAGATTTCTTCTTTTCGGCCGACAGCGCCCTTTGCGGGTTTTCGCCAATCGACCTCTCTCATTTCTCTTCTCACTGTCGCCCGATAGTGCTCTTTGCGAGTTTTCACTAAGCGGACTCTCTCATTTTCAGTTTTTCTACTCACCATCGCCTTATAGTGCCCGAAGGTTTTCACCGATAAGACTCTCTCATTTTATTTTTCTCAATTTCCATTATGTCAGATTCCAACAATGATGTTTTTACTTTCCCGCTTTTGTCAATTAATCGGAAGGACTTGGACAAGGTCTTTGGGTAAAAAGAATTTTGGGCGGAAGTACAACTTTGGAACCATTTCAGCGAATTCAGGATCGAACCATAATATCACCTGCCCCAGTTTCATTTTTTGGGGGAAATTGGAATTTTTGTTTTGGTGTGACTGAACCTCAGGGAGAGGCTGCCTACGTGCCCTTTCGGGATCAAGTCAAACGTAGTTCAGGCAAAACATTTTTTTTCTTTTTTTTTTGTTTGTTTTTATTTTTGATTTGTTTTTATTTTTTTCTTTTTCTTTTCTTTTCTTTTTTCTTTTTCTTTTCTTTTCTTTTTCTTTTTCTTTTTCTTTTCTTTTCTTTTTTTTGGGTACCAAAGAGGATAATCAAAGAAGCGTAACCGGACCAAAGGGTTTATGAAGGATTGATAGTGTTTGAGGTAGCGGGAGGGAAAGCCTTCGTCATCTCAATTACACAAAAGCCATCACCCTAGGAGGTCTAGACATAGTACCTTTTTACTACATCCGCATTGACTGTTGTTTCAAGATCATTTCCTTCAATGTCTCCCAGATACAGTGCTCCTCTCAGAAATATTTTCCAGATGATGTATGCACTCTTCCGATTAAGAGCGAGTTTTCCTTTTGCTTCCTGGTGATGAGGACGAATGCGCCTTAACACTAGTTGTCCTATTTCAAGATTCCTGGGCCGCACTTTTTTGTTGTAAGCATGGGCCATTCTTTGTTGGTACAACTATCCGGGTGTTCCCTGAGTACAACACACTCTTTTGTTGTAATATATGCGAACCAATTTCCCTTCAATTGTTCCAATTCTTTGTTTTATTTTCTCGAGGCTACCTTCTTTGCATTTCGACTCTTGATTCTTTATTTCGAAATTTGACAGCATTTCGGGATCTAGGCGTGAAGTCCGCAAGCATGTCATGTTATTTAAAGCTGCATTATTAGAACTAAAAAGAAGAAATGAAGGGGAAAAATAGCAACATCAGAAAGAAAAATGAACGATGAAATATTGATTTCATTTTTTGGAATTTTTGAAGATAACAGGGTTCACATTCGGGAATTTAAAGACAAGAAACTATAGGAAACATCCAAGTTACACCCTGAAATAACTCGGGATGCAGAAAAAGATGCAAGACAAGTCTACCGGGACTCCCACCTAATCGGGAATGGCATAGCCTTCCAGTTTTGAAGCTTGGCACTCGGTCCCATGTATAGCACCTCAGCAATGCTAGCCCTTTCCCGGTTGGACCATGTGGATTTCGTAGAGCATTTTCCTCATTACCCCACGTATTTCCTCGATGTCTTCAGCCATGGCAACCTTATCATCTTCCTCTTTACTGTACTTAGGCTTGACAAAAGTTTTGGCCATTTTGATTTTATTGAAAGAACACTTCTGCTTCCTCTGCACTCACAGGCTTCTTAGGCAGGACACGCCTAATAGGGGAATATTTCTCAATAGGGCTGGTCATCGGCTTCTGTGGTACGCGTCCAATAACCACTGGCTCACTCAGCCGAGGTGGTTTGATTGTCCCCCGTACCACATAGGCTTGCTTGGGTACGTACATTTGTGTTCTTTGTTTCAAATCAACTTTTTTTTCTGGTTCTGTCTCGGTGATTTTGCTCTTCTTTTCCCTTTTCTCTTGCTTCGGGTCTACCTCGGGCTTTCTTTCTGTATCAGAAATAGCAATTATAGCTTTTAAGGATGGATCAAACTCCCTATCTTCACAAATCATCCCGATTACTGGCCCGTTGTTGTGAGCAGGCAGCGGATTATTGGTCACATTTGGGACATCCTTATCCTTCAACACAATTTTCCCTTGCTCTATTAAGTCCTCCACCGCTTGTTTCAGAGTCCAACAGTCATTTTTATGATGGCCCTCTGCCCCTGAATGGTATGCACACCTGACACCAGCTCTGTAGGCAGGCGATGCCGGGTTTTGTCTGTTCTGAGGAACCGGCTGCAGTAGACCCATTTGGACCAGTTTCGGGAATAGACTAGAGTAAGATTCACCAATTGGGGTAAAGTTTAGTCTCTTTGGTGGTTCCCAGGGACGGAAGTTCTTCTGCAGAGGTCGAGGATTATAGTGGTTCTGGTGGGGAGGCTAATTTCTTGGGAATGGAGGTTGATTTCTGTTGGAATATGGCTGCGGTCGGGCGAAGGGTTGAGAATTCATGACCGCATATGGTTGTGGAGCATAGGACATTTCTTGATGAGGGTAATAATGCTGAGGGGTTCTTTCTAAAAACATGGGTCTATGAGCGCGGTGTCTTCTCGCGCCCGAAGCCGCCATGGACGTTTCCTCTTTCGTCCTACCGTTTGCCATTCCTCCAGACCCGCCTTGGATGGATTGGGAGGTTGCTCTAATAGTTGATTGGCTCAAAATTCTGCCTGTTTTCAGTCCATTCTCCACCATTTCACCGATTTTAATTGCCTCTGCAAAAAGCTTGCCCATGGCCGACATCATATTCTGAAAATAGTCCGCTTCCTGGGCTTGAAGAAATACAGTGACCATTTCCACTTCATCCATTGGAGGCTTCACCCTTGACGCCTGTTCACGCCACTTAATTGCATATTCGCGGAAAATCTCTGAGGGCTTTTTCTTGAGATTCGCGAGGGAGTTCCTGTCTGACGCAATGTCTATGTTATACTGAAATTGTCGAACAAAGTCTCGGGCCAGATCATCCCAGATATGCCACCGTGAGACATCTTGATCCATGTACCACTCCAAAGCGATGCCGATTAAGATTTCCCCGAAATATGCCATCAATTCTTTGCTGCCGACACCTCGTAACTGATTGCAGTACTTCTTCAGGTGAGCAATTGGGTCGCCGTGCCCGTCGTACTTTTCAAATTTCGGCATTTTGAACCCTGACGGTAAATGCACATGCGGGAACATGCACAGATCAGTATATAAGACGCTCTTTTGCCCATTCAAGCCTTGCATATTCTTTAAGCTTTGCTCGAGACTCCTCATTCTCTTTGCCATTTCATCCTGCTCTGGGGCTTTGGGGGTTTTGTCCTGCCCCGGTGCAAACTCATATGTTGGCTGGGAGTAGGTGTATTGAGGGTAATAAGGAGGGTCAGCCTGAAAAACAGGATTCTGGAATGTGAAGACCGAGGGGTCAACAACATGCTTCGGTAGTGATGGATGGGTTGTTGCAAAGGATGGTGGAGCTGTAAAGATGTTGGGAGCAATCCCAGACGGGAACACTTGGGGGTGAACCTCAGAGGGTGTTCCGAAGAAGTTAGCCGTCATAGTAGGTTGGCCCAGAGGAATATTTGGGCGGCAGATGGGGACAGTGGTAACACCTCCAGATCTAGGGAACAATTATGGGAATCCGGGGATAGTGCTTGGAGGTTCCTTTCCATTGTCCCAAGCATCCCACATTTCCATCAATCGCAAGCGCAGTATCCGATTTTCTTCAGCTGTATAAGATTCGGAGGCCGGGACCCCAGAGATTGGGCTATCTTCGGGTATGGGGATTGCAGGCAGGGTCACTTCAGATGACATCTCTGTATTTCCTTTTGATCTGGTGAAATAGCAATGTGAGGCCAGCTTACCACAAACCAACCACTGTTTCTAAAAGCTTAGCTGGAAAACGACAGCAACAATAGTTAGGGTGAAACAAATAACAGATAGGAGACTGCATCTTGGAGTGTGATGCACCTATACAGTTAAATGAATATCTACATGTTTGTCACGGTTGCGTGTGTCATCCCGGCTTTTTCTCTTAATCCTTTTCTCTTTTCTTTCTCTTTTTGTTTCGTTTTCTCTTTTTTTTTTCTCTATTCATTTTCTGCTTTTTCTTTTCTTTGGCCATAGTTTTTCTCTCAATGCCTTATTTTCTTCCTTTGTGTTTCTTTTCTCTCTTGTTTTTTTTGCCTTTTATTTATTTCCTCGTATTTCTCTTTTTTTCTATTTTTCCTAGGATTACGGTCGAATCTTATGTAGATTGCCTACGTATCATGGCCCCTCATGAATCAGACCAAGCGTAGTTTTTGCAAATAAGGTAACTAAGCTAACTCTCTCTCTTTTTTTTTCTAGAATTTTTGAAAGAAATGCTTTAAGGAAATAATTTTTTGATTTTGATTTTGATTTTTCTTTTATTTTTTTTGAAAGAAAGACTTCTAAAAATTTCTTTCCTTTTTATTGGAATTTTGGGAATTTTAGAAATAAAAAGAAAATATTTTTGTTTGTATTTTAATTTATTTTCTCTTTTTCTAAAGAAGAAAGAAAAATATTTTTTTGGATTTTGGATTGTTGCCTCTTAATTTTCAAAAGAGAGACTATTAAGAAAATGTTTTGGATTTTTGAGTTTTTGTTTATTTACGAAAATACTTCTACAGAAAAGCAAAAATATTTTTTGGACTTTAATTTTTTTTGATTATTGATATTTATGAAAGAAAGACATCTGAGAAGTATTTTTATTTTTTGGATTTTTGTTTCTGATTGTTTTGGAAAAATACTTCAAAATGAAGAAACTCCGTATTTTGAATTTTGATTTTTCTTTTTATTTCATGAAAAATATTAGAAAGAAGGAAACCATTTTTTTGAGTTTAAAAACTATTTTTTTTTTAATTTTCTAAGGAAAGAGTTTTTAATGAAGGAACTAAAGGAAAATATTTTTGGATTTTTTGAAAATTGGGGTCGGAACCGATGAGGTTTGCCTACGTATCTCACATCCGGTGAGAATCAGACCCGCGTAGTTCGGGCAGCCATGCCAAAAATCAAAGCTATTTTGAATAACAATTATCTTTTTATCTCTTTTTTTTCAAATATTTTTCACTCCTTTATTTTCATTTTTTTTTCAAAACTCCGGCAGCATTTCGATACTATTTGGGCATTGAGTTTTTCACAACAAATGGTTATCCTCACTTAGTCCTAACACTGCTATTTTTTTCAATTTCTCCAAGCCGGTCAACATGCAAAGGCGGGCAAATAAATGTGCAAGTAGCACGTAAGATGCATCAGGATGGTCATTTCAATTCAGGTCACCTGTCCTAGACAGACCCAACCCCTGTGTTGAGTCCCCTAAGTCAAATGCACATGATGCAAATAAACGTCCTACTAGGGATCTGGCATGAGTTTATTGTTTTTCTAGGTTTAAACCCTAGGTTTATTGGTCTAGACCTGGCTTACCCGAGCGGACAACTCGAGCCGAGGGGGAGGCAGCGTACCGGGGATACAGAAGCTCCACCGGCTTAGCAACTTATCCAAACCTTGTTCTAAATTGGGAAAGACTCTATACAGAAGAGAAGCTACACGAAGTACACCCTTCTCCATGATGTAGAAGACTCAAAAAGAGGAAGGGATTCACGACAGTTTATACATTTCAACAAATATCAAAGCGGTAAAACATTTAGCACATATAGCATGGAACATGTAGAAAGATTAGATAAAGCCAAATATAACAATTATACTAAGCTCGAATTCTTGAACCCTGAATCGAAATTCTAGGTTTGTGTCCCCAGCAGAGTCGACAGAGCTGTCACACCTCCTTTTTTTACACCTACCCCGAAGGATAAATGTATAAGGGAGTTTTTCTATTTAAAGTGACATTATTCAAAATGGGATTATTTATTTAATTTTTAGAGTCGCCACTTGGGATAGGATTGGCTTTTGGTGTCCCAAGTCACCGGTTTAACTTAAATCCTAAATTGAGGAAAATTTCGACTTCCCAGTTAGAGTCTGCGAACCAGAAATTTTGTGTGAGGAATTCTGTTGACCCGAGGGAAGGTGTTAGGCACCCACGGATCTCGTGGTTCTAGCACGGTCGCTTAAATTATTATAAATGGCTAAAAATTTAATTTTTATACATGCTCCAACCTATAATGCAATTTTAAGATTATTAACCGCTTTTAGTTAATTTAAGAAAGTGAACGTCATTTAAGAATGTATTTTTGGATCACGTCACATGAAATGCACCCGGATCCTCGACACATTCTTATTCAACGTTTTGGGATGTGGATTTGGGTTGCATGAAATGCACACCCAAATTTAGGAAGGTAAAATTATTAAAATGTGCCTAAAGTCTTTTTAACTTTATGGGAGGCCGTGAAATTCGCTAAATGGCACGCCCCACGTTCTAAGTGTTTTTAATCAAGTAACTAATGAGGGCCCCACAATTTTAGGTTTTGTTCGGCGAGGCTCATCTCATTTTATTATTTAAAGGCTAACTTAAAGTGACTACGATTTCTATTTATTTTATTTGTCTCTAAAAGGTCAATTAATTTACATTTATAAATTCGGGCCTCGAATTCAAACAAAAGGGAAGACCCTTTTAGTTTGAACCCGCTACCTAATTCGAAATCCGAATTTATACTTTCGAATTAATACCTCGTATTCCTAATATAATTTTTAGAGAGGTTTTGATTTGGCATGGCACGCCTCAATTAATCTACTCCTAAAACCCAATTAATTAACTAAGAAAGTTTACAAGGCTTCTAAAAATCACCATCCTACTGACATAGCAACCCCCAAGTTAAAGGGCCATAATTATTCATTCAATTGGTATGGCAACCCTTTTTGAAGAAAACTAAATACAATCTCTTTGTAATACTAGGGAACTGGGCCGGTCTTAAAGCGAAATTGGACCATCCCAACCATCCAAATTAAATGCAATCAACAACCCATGCACTTCACAACGATTTCAAGTATATTGCTTATCATCCATGATATAATATAATGGCACCGAGTCATAGCAAATTTAATCCACTTTGGACCAAATCCTGCTGATAATTAATGATTTTCAAGAAGAATACATTTAAGTGATGGTATGAACCTAATCCATCTTGTTTGAACTTGAAAAACACATATGCTGCATGATATTAGCTATCTAGACATTCTTATGTAACACATATATAACAGGACATCAAACGCAAGATGTGCAAAGGATAAAAGACATCCTACTGCCTTACAAATTCTTTAGGTTATGTTAATTACATAATTCACTTCATTAGGTACTATTGTATTCTCTTTTTTTTTTGCAGTCCATCTGTTGAACCCACTATATAAAATCGTGAATGAGTGCAAAGGCTAAGCTAATGGTTCAATTAGACAAGCTGTTTTCCTTCAAATTTCATGATACTTCCCAATTAAATACAATAGCAAAGCTCCTCATTCAAAACAAAACTTAATCGGACAATTCATACCATCAGGCTAATAAAAGAAATACAATACCCCAAAAGCAATACAGAAGAAATCATAAACAAACTGATACTACATTTCAAACTACTGCTTCCATTTCAATTTTCAGATCCGAATTCACAAACAGTAGAGCTTAATTACGTACCTCGTTGCGCAAGGTTCACATTTAGAAAAAGGGAGAAGTCGAATAAAAGCTGAAATCGGAAACCGGAACTCAGCAAAATCAGAAACAGGAAGCGCAACTTCAGTTCTGATCCAAAGAAAAACACCTCCGAATCCCATAAATTCTCAAGCGACATAGCAGAAATTAGAAATCCCTTTTAAATACCCTGCTTCTTTGGTTTTTGTTCTGATTTTTAAGGTTATTGTGTTACAGATCTAGAATATGAAATTCAAAATTCAGGGTTATTTTCTATGAGTCTACATGCGTGTGTGAGTGTTTAGGCTGTTGAGAATGTGAAGAGCAATGGTATTCTGGCCTGTTTGAATCGTGAGAGAGTGTATATGATAGGCAAAATGAGAATGGAGAAGAAGAAGGCCAAAACAAAGGAGCTCCGGAGCTCAATGCGCCGTCCTCGGTATATTTTCAGAGAGAGATAGAGAGAGAGGTCTCCTCGTGTGTGTATTTGTTGTGTGTTTTTAATGTGATGGGGTGGGGGACTAGTTTTTTGGGGGGAAAAAATTTTGGGGAAGGTCTTTTGGGGGAAAAATATTTTAGGGAAAGGTCTTTTGGGGGGAAAATATTTTGGGGGAAGGGTTCTTCCAATTTTTATTCCCAATTTTTTTTATCTTCTTTTTTTATTAAAAATCCTAGAATTGAAAACCTAAATTATCTAAAATTATACTAATTATGAAAATTATAAAAACTACAAAAACTACTTAATCCTAAATTAGAAGAGAAAGTTTAACAAAAGGAAAAGGTGTAAAAATCAAATATTTTTTGTGAATTTTAAATTTTATGAAAACCAAATGACTTCCGATAAAACCTAAATGCTATGCAAAATATTTTTTTGGTACTTATTATTATGATTTTAAAATATTAAAATGCATGAAATGCAGCAAAATAAAGGAAAATTCCTACAAAATCAATAAAAATTATTTTGATCTATTTTTAGGAGTTATCTTCATGTAGGGCAAAAATCACATGCTTACATTAATGTTTTGTAGTCATTTTTAATCTTGAAAAATATAAAAAATAGTTTTGTTTTGACGACCAGTCTGATTTTAATAGTTATTTTACTTAAGTAAGATTAATTAGTAAATGATCTAGTATTTTTGTCTTGTTCACGGAGAAAGAATAAAATTTAGGCTCGAACAAACTATTTTTAGTTCTAATTTTTGGATCTAGCTCATAACAACCCATGCCCAATGCCCCTAAAACCCTAGAAAGAAGACTTAAAAAACCCTAACCTAGTCTTGGAAGAGGTCAGCTGTTTTTTTTGAATTTGGAAGAGAGAAGACTCTTCAACTTCTTCTTCTTCCTTGAAACAAGGAACTAACCAAAAAACCCTAGACACCAAAAAGAACCCTAAAAACCTAATACACAATAAGCTAGAGCCGTTTTTTACAAGAGAGAGTCCTGTAAAGTCATCTTCTTCAATGAAAAATACAAAAAAACTAGATTGAGAAAACCTTGAACACCAACCAAACGCACAAAAAGCTGAGCTTCTTTCATCTGTAGTAGTATCAATATTTGAACCTCAACAACAAACCAGCCATTTTGATCGTCCAAAAGCACCCTAAAAGAACGAGCAGCATTACACACACACCTCACCAGCCCGTCGTCGTCCCTTACGACTCTGCCCAGTGATTCCTCGCCGAAAACCAACCCCCCTGGAGAAACTAGAACTTATGCCAAAAGCTCTGCTGCAAAACGCAGCAACACAGCTAGGAAAACCAACCTAGACAGCCCGCTTCTGCCCTGTTCTAACCCAGTCAAAGTTCTGTCCGTTTTCGAGTTCGCTGGCAAGTTTCGATACTCTGTCTGAGGGCCGGTGCATGGCCCTATCCGTTTCTACTTGTTCAAGTTATTAAAAATCAAGTTTTTTATGAGGAAAAGTTGAAGTTCAAAGAGGCATGTATGCGTGATATTTTACTCAGGCGCGAAAACTTGAGCTTCAGGTACTGAATCCAAACATAGAGACTCATTCTATTTCCATTTAACACAATTGTTTAAATGTTTGGAGCAAGTCGTTTGTCTAATTTTGTTGATATGCTGTATTTGTTCTTCTATTTACTCTCTATTTTGGTTGTGACTTGTTGGGTTGAGAGTGAGGTATAAAATCTTAGTTCATTTAATTTAATTTGATATTTAAGAAGTATAAATAATATATAAAACATTATTCTTGCTATCCTTTGCTCCCTTTATAGTGTATTTGGACGTTGAGGTACTACATTGTTTATGTTTATTAATCTGTTCAAAAAAGAGGTACAAGTAAAGTTTGGGTTTAAACTCCTTTGAGCAGGATTCGGTTTACATCAATTTAATTTTAAGGTGATTTTTTTGTTTATCCGAGTTGATTTAATCGTTAGGATTATGCTTAGGCCGTTATTATTCCTGAGTCTCATTGTTTTCTTTAGGCATTTAATTAAATCACCACAACTACGGGTATGGTTCCCATGGCATTGTCACGACCCAAACTCGGTAGTGATGGCGCCCAACCCTAAAGCTAGGCAAGCCTGACCAACAGTCACTCCCAATTTAACAATAAATCTCAAAACCGACAATTTAAGGAGAATAAAATAGTTTTAGAATAATAACCCAATAT